>JAHUTJ010026858.1:0-13706 GCA_036250325.1 Characodon lateralis
AGAAAGAGCAAATCAAGAGCCTCAACAACCGCTTTGCCTCCTTCATTGACAAGGTAAGAGCCAGTGGGATTACGTATATAATGGTTTTCTCTTCAAACAGAAGGAAAATACTTTGGTATGGGTTAAATGGGTTGAGTATTTTTGGGTTAAATGGGTCAAACAGTATAAAAGTTCTTTGTAGTTGTGACATTGTCATGCAACTAAGAATAGAGACCCGTATGTTTAGCACATGCCCTGCAACACTGACTTCCTCCCTTGTTTTGCATAGAGAAAGTTGATTTATGCTCCTCTGTTTGCTTTCTTCACCTCCCACACATGAAACACAGGCTATGCAGAGTTTAGCTATCTTTTGGTTCTGGCTGACAATGTGCCAGATGAAAATGAGAAGCAGACATGAAGAGAGAAAGAAGGAAAAAAGGCATATGGGTGTGTCAGGGCAGGACTCAGGGCTTGTGACATGGGTTACCTTGGGAATGGTCCCTCCCTCAGCTGGGGTGTGGCTGTTTCTGCTGCCCTGTTTCCCCTTACTCCCTCATACCACACAATCACACACAGAGTCATTAAAGAGGGCTTATTGTTACCTTGACCACAATACCTTTTTTCACAGCAACATACTCCAAAAGGAGTGTCCCCTGACCATATGAAAAGATCAACTTTTTAACCTTTCAAATCTGCTTCATATGTGTCCTGCGTGTGTGTACCTAGGAGAGTATCAGTTCCTTGAGGTCTCAGTGGGTTAATATTTAAAAAGCCCGACTGGTTTCATGTTCTGGTCATTGCCGGCTTGCTGGGAGTGTATCAACTCTCCTCCGCCTGGCGTAATGATTAAATGAAGATAAGGAGAGTTTTGCATGATTCAAAGCTGGGCAGGTAAACTTCAGCCAAAGTTTCTGTTGTCTGTCTGTGGCAATCTGAGTTACTTTACTGTCTGTATTTACTCGAGCTCAATTCAAGACCCTCTGGAGTCATCTGATCTTCAACAGCAGAGTGCAATGTCCACCAAGTTGTCTAATCTGCTTTTGTTATCTCTCTTTGACTCTTAACAAGAATGCAAACTCAACACCTCCCAGCAAATATACACTTGCCCCTAGACCCTAGACCCTAGACCCTAAACCCTAGAACCTCCACACACCCACACTTTCAGACAACCCTTTCATCACTTTCTACTTTCCACCCCTTCCTCATCAAACCTATATTGTACATATAAATATTTACCTTTCTACATCTTGCACCAAGAGCAACTTCACCACACCCCTTTTTGTCTGCCCCAGTGGAAAAACAGGAAGGCTTGCAGGAGAAAGGTTAAGAAGCTTTATTTCTCCGTCATTGCCATTTTCCAGCCACCTAAATCCTGTCAGGATGCATGTAGTCATTGAGGCCTTCCTGTTGGAAAGTGTGGAAAAAACAGGCAGCACTCACCCCAGGAGACAAATGGATGAGAAGAACCGAGACCACAGAGTACAATGTATGTGCGGCCCAGGGAACAAGATCCCAATTATTAGCTGCAGAGCAAAATCCTTAAAGCTATGTTATGCAGAAACATCAGATATTTCTAGAATGTTGTGCAATATTTCACATTTTTTGACAATAAAATGATTTAACTATTAATAAACGAGCATGTGAAGTAATTGTCTTAATTAGTTATTTCTTGAATGGAATAGATATCCTAAAAGAATTGATGCCAATTATTCATCTTCCGCTTATCAATAGGTCCGTTTCCTGGAGCAGCAGAACAAAATGCTGGAGACCAAATGGAACCTGCTGCAGGGACAGACCACCACCCGCTCTAACATCGATGCAATGTTCGAGGCCTACATCGCCAACCTCCGCAGACAGCTAGACAGCCTGGGCAACGACAAGATGAAGCTGGAGGCCGACCTGCACAACATGCAGGGCCTGGTGGAGGACTTCAAGAACAAGTGAGTGTCAACGAGGTTAATACAGGCTGGGTTTACGTAGGTTTCATCGGTTCTAGGCAGAATATAGTGGGGTACTAGTGAGGTATTAGCCTTACAGGACTATTTAATCCTTGTGTGGACTCCTCCCTTCATCTATTGTCTTGCATCATACAAACTTTAGGGAATTACAACACTAAAGAGGCATGTTACAGACGCCCAGTACACAGGAGGAAAAACTCATTTAACCCACTTGGCTGTCAGAGAAGGTTTGCACTGCACTGGGTAAGGGAAGAGGGATCCAAATCTGCTGATAACAGGGCTTCAACAGAAACTGGTTAGAAACTTAAGTTTGCTAGCTGTCCAAAGATAAATATAGCATATGAAATAAGAAGTTACAGAGGGAAAAAAAAAATCAGCAACAGTTCCCTCACTTCACCCTGAGTTAACACTCTGTGAGGCAGATGTCCTGGGGAGGTGCAAGAAGCACCAATGGACCACTACTGCCACCTACAGTTGCATCAGACTACATGGGATGAATAGAACATGTGATGAGATTTTGTGAGTATTGAAATCCATGTGATGAACTGTATTTTCCCTTCTTAGGTATGAAGATGAAATCAACAAGCGCACAGAGTGTGAGAACGACTTTGTCCTGATCAAAAAGGTAATCCTTGTACTATTCCACTATTCGCTGAGTAAACTCTTGACATACATTTCTAAAAAGCATGTGTTTTAAGGATGTGGATGAGGCCTACATGAATAAGGTTGAGCTGGAGGCCAAGCTGGAGAGTTTGACAGATGAGATCAACTTCCTCAGGTCGATCTACGAGGAGGTACGGCACAGATTTTCATTGTAGATTATTTCATTCTTGATGTCTGAACACTTTGAACTCAGTCAGCGTCATTGTTGATTTATTATTACGGTCGTGGCATTCCTGTAATTTTTGCGGTTTAATTTCAAAGGGTGATTGTTATTATGCATCTGCTTTAAACATCTGTTTATCATTTTGATCTGAGTCTTTCACCATCTCTGGAAATATATTAGCGGGATGGATTTCCTCAAGAACTTGGATTGACTAATCCTTCTCTTTTGTTCCCTTTATTGACTTTTTTTTTTATTTCCTCAGGAACTGAATGAGCTCCAGGGACAGATCAAGGACACCTCAGTCATTGTGGAGATGGACAACAGCCGCAACCTGGATATGGATGCCATTGTGGCTGAGGTCAGGGCACAGTATGAGGATATTGCCAACCGCACCCGTGCTGAGGCTGAGACATGGTACAAGACCAAGGTATTGAAAAACTCATTTGAGATATTTAACACTTCATAGGTTTAACAAGAATGTGGAAAATTTATTAGAGTATCTTTCATTGATGCTTCCTTAGTATGAAGAGATGCAGACCTCCGCTAACAGATATGGCAATGACTTGCGGGCTACAAAAACAGAGATTGCAGACCTCAACCGCATGATCCAGAGGCTCACATCAGAGATTGATGCCATCAAGGGACAGGTACAGAAAAAAGGTTTTCCCAACGCGCAAAAAGACGTAAACTCACTTTATATAGCTATTTCATATACATTTAAAATTTTTACTGTCGTTTATTAGCGTGCCAACTTGGAGGCCCAGATTGCTGAGGCTGAGGAGCGTGGTGAGCTGGCTGTGAAGGATGCCAAGTTCCGCATCAAGGAGCTGGAGGAGGCACTGCAGAGAGCCAAGCAGGACATGGCCCGTCAGATCAGAGAGTACCAGGATCTGATGAACGTCAAGCTGGCTTTGGACATCGAGATTGCCACCTACAGGAAGCTGCTGGAGGGAGAGGAGGACAGACTGGCAACCGGCATCAAGGCTATCAACATCTCCCAGCAGAGCAGTAAGTCTCCTTAAAGTGGACTCTAAAGTCTTTTACAGTTTTTGAGTTTGAATATTTTCTTACATCTATCTGCTTTGATCTCAACAGCAAGTTACAGTGGTTTCCCCAGTATGGACAGTATGAAGAGCAGCTACTCCAGCGGATACAGCAGCGGATACAGCAGCGGTTACGGCAGTGGCATGGGTGGCTTCAGCAGTGGCGGCTTCAGCAGTGGCGGCTTCAGCAGCGGCAGTGGTGGCGGCTACAGCACCACCCAAAGCAAGAAAAATGTCGTCATCAAGATGATTGAGACCAAGGATGGCAGGGTGGTGTCCGAGTCCTCCGAAGTCATTCAGGATTGAGCTGTTTAGATTAAAGGTGCAGCTACCTGCCTGCTATAATTTCCCCTGCCTCTCTGGTAGTTTTATATTCACAGCTCACCCACCTCAACTATTGTAATAAAGCAGTCTGAAGTAAAATGCTTTCTACCAACTCTCCAATAGAGCACAAACATGTTTTTTATAAAGCGATAAATGATCCTAACACTACCAAAGATCTAAAAGGGACCAACAAACTCATTCAGTATGTCTGACGTTTTGAACTAAAAGAAGTAGTTTTGCATCTACCAGTGAATTTTAATCTGGGCAAATTGCAAGTAGGGAAAAAAGAGACATTCGATGCATGCTCCCATGAAGTCTATGCAAGTGCTAATCCATACATGAAGGGCCGTTATGTTGCATTTAATGGACAAGATCTTGTCAAAGGAATGTGAATGTACTGAAACAGAGCTTCAGTGACATTGGTCAATTTTTGTCTTAAAATTGCCTGTTACAGTAGGTAGTGCATGTCTTCCCTGTGCGTGCTCTGTAACTGAAGCTGTTCAACCCCTTAGGAAGCTGCCCATGTCACACTGTTGTCCTGAGGTGCTGTTTTGCTACCAAACTAATGAATAAAAATGTGTTTACTAAATGGATGGATGTTTGAATTTCTTCTTTAAAAATGACTCACATAAAACACTAATCAATAAAATTACTTCGACCAGCTTATTTATTAAAGGTCAGAGGAGAGTTAGAAGTCACTTCTGAAACTACTACAACAGGACCTGCCTGGAATTTGGAGAATAATTAAACTAAATATCTAAATCAAATCAAATATACAAAAATCAGTCTGGGTCCAACTTTGTGATAAGTTTCTCAATTTATCTGATCAAAATGACACAACAATTTTTTTTTCTGATGTAAAAACTTTCATGGAAGACAGTTAATTACAGTTATATTAACATGAAGCAGTGCACAGTATCAGAAATAACCACATGCATTATCTGCTGGTATAGAGCTTTTTATTATACGTGACTTGATTTGTTTTTATTGCTTTGATTTATTGATTAGGGATCATAACTCCACATTGTCAGTGTAATCCCCTGATATGACTTTGACCTGCAGTGTTTATCACTGATTGAATGGTACTTGCTGCAGTTGTTGCTACAGAAACAAAACTGCCCACTGTAATAGTAATTTGAGTATTGTTTGATACTGCATTTGGTTTGTAAATCCTGTTTTTATTTGCAAATCTTTTTCTGATCCACCGCTTTGGGATAACCACAAAAGATGTACTTTTTTTTCTTTTTTTAGCTCTAGATAAAACAAACTAAGTAAAATAAAATGAAAACAATACTTTCAAATAGAAAACAAAATATAGGCTGTTGATGTTGTTTGTGTTTATTAATACACCCAACCAGTAGTTTGAGTCATTAGTTTCTTCCAGTGTAAGTTTGTGAATTAGAAGCAGAAAGGTTTGGAAATCACTGGTACGTCACTGGTCCCAAAATAGTGCACTTTACTGTGGTCTTAATCCAGACTTAAATCAAATCTTGAAGTGGACCTACAATGAAAATTCCAAACCTCTCCATTCTTTGTAAATGGGACAACTTGCAAAATCAACATTGAATCAAATACTTATTTTTCCCACCGTATAGCTGCAAGGCAGGTTCTGTGTCTGATGACCTTCACTCAGTGATTTGACTGGCTGTTTGGAGCTTTTCAAGCATGTTGTAGACATGCCAGCTCCTTGCAAATCAAATGATTTACATTCGTAATCTTGGTCTGCACATGCAGCAAGTTACATCGAGACTGGGTCTGGGTCTGGGTCCATTTGTGTAAATTCTGCTGTCATACTGTAATATTGCATATAGATACTGTACACTGAATATTGCTATCACATCATTCACATCATATCACATCATGGAATTATTATAAGGTAATAACCTATTAACGATTCTTTCTGACACCAGCATGTGTTTGCCACAAATGGCCTACAAACAGTTCTGTTCCATTTGCTTTGAACTTTTTAAAATTGAAAAGCAGAATCATTAGATAGCTTAATAATATGTTTTACTGTGTACCTTGCTCTAGTGCTGACAGGACAATACATATCAGATGATAATCATTTCTATTTTGCATGGTAGCGTGTACATCCAGTTGCCCTCTAAACATGTGTATATGTGTTCTTAGATTTGGTAAAAATGGTTAACATAGTTTTGCAAAATCTGGGCAAATTGTAATCTTTCAATGCTAATGTGGTGATTTAATCACTGCGGTGTCCTGACATTGTTCTGATTTGCTGATGAACTTATATGCGGTGCTGGCCACCAAGTCAGATATGACATTCTTAGGAAACTGTCTATAGTGGCAGACATTTTGGGAAAAAGCTGTGATGAATATCAGTTTATGCTTAAACTGTTCATTCTTCCTGTAAAGATCACACAATGTCATGGTCTAGCTGTCTATAGTGCCATCTGCTGGGTGAGTGGTGCCTTGTCGAGTCTAATTGGTCTTAGCAAGTTTACTTCGTAACTATCGTATTCTTTTTCTGCTTTTCCCTTTCAGGGGTTGCCACGGGGAGTTATCGGTCTCCATCTAACACTATCTTCTGCATCTTATTCTAGTAAATAAGTAAATTTCATATAGCACCTTTCACAGGTTAAACCACAAACTGCTTTACAAAAAAACAAATATAAAAAATACAAGTAGCAAAAGCATACATAAAAAGAAAAATAAACAATAAAATTAAGAAAAAAGTCAAAACAGAAGACATATAAAAAACGTACAACATAAAACTAGTTAAAAGCGAGTCTGAATAAATGTATCTTCTACTGCTTCTTAAAAGAATCCACAGAGCGCACATTCCACAGCCTAGGGGCCACCACTTTGAAGGATTTATTCCCTCTGGTTTTAAAATAGGTTTGTGGAACTATCAGCAGCTTTTGATTGGAAGATCTCAGAGTGCGAGAAGAACTGAGGAGCTCCAGAAGTTCAGAAATATAGGCTGGGGCTTGACAACACAGTGTCATAATGTTAATAGCAGTTAGGCTCTGACAGTGAGCTGTCAGAGCCTATGAAGGCAGGATGACAGGTTTAATAGTCTTTATTGAAAAGAGTGTTAATGGTTTGGCTGGTCATCCGGGGATCTGAGGACAATCGGACTGGGCACTATGGAAGAGAGGTGAGAGGTCATAATCTTGACAGCGAATGGATGATAAGTAATGCGTGGGTAGAGATGAAGCTTACTGTCGGACTTGGAGTTGAATGTTCCAGGGAGGGTGAATCTGTCCACTGAGGCTGAGTTTGGCAGGCGGTGTGATTCGGTGGAAAAAGCGGTATCTCTCTCTGTCACCTGGCTCCTTTTCGGAAAGTGTTTCCAACATGAGATGGATGGTGGACAGGCAGGTGAGCGAACGGAAGGGAGAATGGTTCTCAGTTTCCAGGAGGTTGGTTATAGGAGGGAGACTGAATCTGGTGTCTTTCTCCGAGGTGCTTTCAGCGTGATCCAACAGAGTCGACACGGAGTACCATGGCATGAAAATCCCGCAAGAGGAGGAACAGAGACTCAATTAAGGCTTGGGAACCAAAGATCAATCAATGGGTAGCAAACGCAGGCCAGATTACCACTCTGAGTTAACTTTTCCAAACTCCCCATTGCTCTGGGCTGTTGACCCTAAGTACTTAAAATCCTCCACTTTCTTTATCTCTGCTCCCTTTAACCTCATGTCCCCACTTGGGTCCCTCTCATTTGTACACATCTTCTGTCTTGTTCCGGCTAACCTTCATTCAATCATTTCCTTTCCAGGGCAAACCTCCATCTTCCTAGATTTTCCTCCACCTGTTCCCTGCTCTCACCAGAGATGACAATGTCCTCTGCAAACATCATGGTCCATGGAGATTCCTGTTCAACCATATCTTTCAACCATATCTTTCACCACAGCAAACAAGAAGGGGCTCAGAGCCGATCCTTGATGCAATCCCAACCTCCACCTTGAACTCCTCTGTCACACCTGCAGCACACCTCACCACTGTCTTACAGCTCTCATACATGTACCGCCCCACTCTAGCATACGTTGCTGCTACTCCAGACTTCTTCATACAATACCAGAGCTTCTCTCTCAGCACCTGTCATCTGCTTTCTCTAGATCTACAAAACACAATGCAGCTCCCTCTGACCTTCTCTGTACTTCTCTATCAACATCCTCAAAGGAAATATTGCATCTTTTTCTTGGAATGAAACCATACTGCTGCTCATAGATGCTCACTTCTGACCTCAGTCTAGCTTCCAGTACTCTTTCCTATAACTTCATGACTCACTTGTATGACACATCAACTTTCTTTCTCTGTAGTTGCCACAGCATTGCACATCTCCCTTGTTCTTAAACATTTATACCATAACACTTATCCTTCACTCCTCAGGCTTCTCGTTCTCTAGATCTCATAGAACAGCCTAGTCGAAACCAATACTGCTGTCTCTCCTAGACACTTTCATACTTCCACAGATATTTCATCAGGACCAACTGCCTTTTCAGTCTTCATTCTTTTTAATGCCTTCCTTATTTCATCCTTACTGATGTTTGCTACTTCCTGATCCAAAATGGTCACTTCTTCTGCTCTTTGTTCTCTCACAATTTGTCCATTCATCAACTCTTCAAGGTACTCCTTCCATCTTCCTACCACATTTGTTGTCAGTACATTTCCATCTCGATCCTCAATTACCCTAACTCTGCTCAACATCCTTCCCATCTCTGTCTCTCTGTCTCACCAACATGTATAAATCCTTCTCACCCTTCTTACTGTCCAGCCTATCATACAATTCACTGTATGCACTTTGTTTGCCTTGGCAAGTGTCCCACTTCTTCTTAGCTAATCTTTTTCTCTGTACACACTCCTGCACTTCCTCATTCCACCAACAATGTTCTTTCCAGAAGACATACCAAGTATTCTCCTACCTGTCTCCCTGACAGCATTAGCTGTGGTTGTCCAGTCACCTTTCTCAACTCCTCCCTGAAAGCTACACAACTGTCTTCCTTTTTCAGCTTCCGTTACTTTCTTCTCTGCTCTGTCTTCCTGGTGATCTCAATTGTTTTTGTTTTAACAAAAGGGGAAAAACACATTAGAAGTCCATCTAAGACATTCTTAAAGGTCAAGCTCGCTCTGAAAGTCTCAGGCATACAGTGCTGTGGAGAAATATATTCCTGCTTACAGATTTCTTATTTTTTTTACTTTTTGTCACAATTACATGCGTCAGATCATCAAATAAATTTTATTGTCAGACAAAAATAATTAAAGTAAGTTCAGAATACAGTTTTTAAATAACGATTTTATTTGTTAAAGGAGAAACTATGGAGGTAAATCTGAGGTAAAATGATTTGCACATTGTAACTGAATTTGAACCTACAGGGAGAAATAGTATAAGAGTTTTGTAATTGTAGATTTTTTTTTTGCTGTCTTTCATAAATACAAAACAACAGTTATACCTCTTCAGATTCTTAAGTACAAGTGGACAAATTGTATTCTGATAGTCACACATCGAAAACCTCTTACATTTACAGTTTTGCTCCAATTGATTCAAAACAAATTCACACAGCTATATTAACATCCCACAAACATTTATCACATTTTTTCCTTAAAACAAATCAGCACAAATCTGCTGTTGTGAGTCCCAAATGCTGCTTTACAAGTCACACATTCGTCGCACTTTCAATTATGCCCCAAACATACGGCAGATAGAAGAGCAAAACCATCTGGGACTTGTATGGTTTTGTATGGCAATACAGCAGAGGGCGCTGCCTGCGCCTACTTAAGGAAACCCAGCAGTCAATAGGTTGTGACCTTGTGACTGTGAGTTTGTGATAGATTAGAATGTATATAGAAAAAAATGTAAGGACAGCAATGTGACAGTTGGACTAACTCTTTTGTCGTTGAGTTCCCCTCATGGAAGACCAGATCCTCATTGCACACAAATGCATACCTTTGGGCAAGACACTGAACCCACTACCTACCCCTGATGTTGCTACAGGTGCATAAAGACATGGACATTGCTTTGAAAAGCATTTTCTAAGGAATGAAAAGGAATAAAATATGGAGACTACTAGTAAATAATAATGATGAGTAACAGTCCTAACCTTTGGTGGGTACTACTAAAATATTATCTCTTTAATTACCCCTGACAGAGACACTGAATTGCTAAACAGCTTTCATTACAAATGATATTTACAAGAGAAGATAGCCACGTCTCCCATGCAATCGGTGCCACCAGGCCCTCTGACCGCCATCAGCAAGGCAGGTGAAGTATCTTACCCAAGGGGGCAACAACTGAGACAGACAGAGTGGGGGTTTGAACCAGCAACCCCACGGTTACATGACGAACTCCTGCCATCTTAGCCACAGCTGGATTACTTGTCTGACTAATTGTAATAAATGTAGGAATGTTGAAAAAAAAAAAATACTCAAATGATACAAGTAGAGAGAGAAAAAGGAGCACTATTTGACATTCCTGAAGTAGATTTCAGTTTCAGTTAGAGAAACCTGTGAAAAGAGGAGGTAATTATTATGACTGAATGGAAAGTACAGAGGTCCAAAGGTACAGTAGTGTCCCTTCCCACAGCAGAGGCAAGGTTTAAAACTACTCTGTCCCCTCTGTCTCTCCAACTTTGCTTTCTGCTCTGGCCTGCCTGTCTGCCAACCTTTATCAGATCCCTCAGACATCCTTTTTAATTTTTTTCAAAGAAAAACCTTCAGAATGGCTTTCAGGGCCACAACAACCTCCTACAGCACCCCTGGTCCCAAAAGGAACTTCAGCAGCAGGTCCTATGCTGGTATGGGAGGTTTCAACGCCCGCAGCCCCCACAAGATAAAATCCTGCTCAAGTGCTAGCTTCAATAATTCCAGAGAAATTTGCTTTAGTGTGGCTCACAGCCGAAGGCGAGAGGGGGTCGAGATTAGTCAAGCCCCCGTCACAGCTGTGACTGTGAATGAGAGTCTGCTGGTCCCCCTGAACTTCGAGATTGACCACACATTGCAAGCCGTTCGCACCCAAGAGAAAGATCAGATCAAGGGCCTCAACAACCGCTTTGCCTCTTTCATTGACAAGGTAAGGAATTACTTTAGTATAGTTCAAGATTCAGTTACAGAGAGTAAAAGCTGGTTTACAGCCCTGACACTCTTAGGGTCATCTCATATCATAAAATTCTAATTTATACATATATATATATATATATATATATATATATATATATATATATATATATATATAATAAAAACATATTATAATATAAGGTTTTTCTTTGATTTTGGCCATCTCTTACTCCTACTACACACACACACAAGCACACCGACACACACACAGTCACTCTCATTGCTGTTCATTCTGAAAGTAAAACGGTGATGGTGGTTATACAGCTCTACGCTATTCTGTAATAACGTCGCAACAGCACAGTAGTGTCTGCTTAGGCTTCCGGTACTGCTCTAGCAATAAAAAACCCAAACAACAATGCTATTTTGGTAGTTACAATGGCTCTGTGAAACTTTTTGCAAAAGTTGCAATTAACTGCTTTATTTGTACAGTTTCTAGACCTTTCTACTACACTAGCAGGGTTGGTTGCTGTTTCTATTTATCTGCCAGTGTACCGGTACTTCTTCTCTTGTGTCCTGAAGTAGTTTGCTTTTTTATGTTTGTTCTTTTTAAAGTCTCTTGGTAGTTTAGCTTTCTCATATACTGTAGCTTTTGTTGCATAGCACTGAACCCAGCTGTAACCTCACATTCAAACAGGGACTCATCAAACAATCTTGGGGGTAAAACAACTATGTATGGTTGATTACTCCTTTACAAAATTCTAAATATAGTTATTTGGCCACATTTGGCTAGTGGCGGGTGCTAACTTCCACCTCTGAGGTCCAACAAGTCACAGGTTGACCCTTAATTTATTGATGGCATTGCAGAAGAGCCATGACACCCATGGGAAACTGTGGCAGGTTGAGTTAGTTGGAGAAAATCGGTCTTCTGAGGTGTTAGTAGTGCAGGGTTAATATTTAATAACGTCAGCAGGTTTTATGTCTTAGTCAATAGCCGCCCACTGGCAGGGCATCAACTCTCCTCCTGGAACAATGATTTAACAAAGATAAGGAGAGATAAACTTCATCCAAAGTTTGAGTTATCTTTCTGATTAACTTTATTGCCCGCATGATAACTTATTACATTTTAAAGTACAGTGTCCCTGAGTCTGGTATCTGCCTTCACTATTACTCCACTATACAGAAACAAGCAAACTAGCTCTTCAGCAGAAATATCCCCTGTACAATTTCAGTCACCACTGTCTTTCTGCTCTTCTCTTATCAAAACCTATATTATGCAGTTTAATGATTATCCTTGTGCATTCAGAAGACAACACTATGCCCCACCTTTGTAGTACATCCCAGTTGAAAAACAGGAAGGAAAGTAGAAGGATTATTGGCTCTCTTCCTTCATCTCTGCCTTTTTACCTACCTGCAATAAAAAGGAGAGTAGGCCACATCCAATACAAAAGCCTTCACCCTATATAGGGTTTTATGCATTTTGGACATCTCTAGGGATTTTGATGTGTGATGAGCAAACATTTAAACTTACAGGTGCAGGTAGGACAGGAAAAACACAGGCAGGTTGAAGGGCATGAATAGTGTAGTAGCAGGGTAGTTTCCAGGAGGAACCAGTGAGGAACAATGACCATAAGGGAGTATAAATACTGAGTGGGAGTGGATAATGGAACAAGGAAGCTAATCAGAGGGGAATCAAGAGCAGCTAGGGAAAGAGGGACTGAAGGCAACTGAAGGAGAGTTGCTAATTACCACAGATAAGCAGGGAGGTAACAGAATACATCTAGCTGAACTGAAATAAGTAAATAATAAGACTACCAAAAGAACATAAACAGCGAGAAAACAGATCTACAAGAAAATACAAACTAAAAAATCTAATATACGAATCCAGGGAAGTATCAAACACCAGAATGAATCTAATAAACAGGAATGAACTGAAATAAGGCAAGGAAAGAACCTGGCAGTGAAGAGAAAGTAAACAGAACTCAAACTCAAAACCCCAAACACAGGCAGATTATGACAACTGCAGATTCCTTAAATGAGATTGCAGTTTTAAATCTAATCAAAGCAGATATTCTTCCTTTTCATTTCTCTAAACTAAAACAGAAAGTGCATAGAAGACGATGCTGTATAGTGATGTATTTATGAACTTAAAAAAAACAACTTTTCTGTTTTGAAGCATTTAATGACCAGTAAAAAAAATAAATTGAGGTTTTTCTGCATTTAACCTGTCAGTTGCAATTTAGATCCAACCACAGTCGCACTGGTCAATGTCAATTATTATCCAATTCAATGGTGCATCACTTTAAATAACTAGCAACGTTTTCATCACAGATACCAAAAAGAGTCATTTAAGATTAGGCATTTACTGATAGTGTGCCCTACTCCAATGAAATATCATACCAAGCTTTAAAAAAAAAAACACATGCCATTTCATTAATATACAGGGGTTGGACAATGAAACTGAAACACCTGTCATTTTAGTGTGGGAGGTTTCATGGCTAAATTGGACCAGCCTGGTAGCCAGTCTTCATTGATTGCACATTGCACCAGTAAGAGCAG
>JAHUTJ010026859.1:0-13702 GCA_036250325.1 Characodon lateralis
TTATTATTTCTTCATTATTATTCTTTTTACTTTAACTGGCCTTTACTACAGCTAAAAACAGGGACCTAACTGGTCCTTCAAACAAAGAAATTGCCAAAAGACTAAATGAAGAAAACAAAAATGGGAGAGTCACAGGAGTGGGAGTCGTTCTAAATGGGAGCGGGATGGGAGTGGGAGTCAATTTACCAGGAGTGGGATGGGACAGGATTTTTTTCTATGCTGGCCTGGGATTGGGATGGGACAAGACATTTTTCTGTGGGAGTGGGATGGGACAGGAGAGAAAATCCACTCCCACGTCACTCTCTAGTGTGTGTGTGTGTGTCTTGAAGCAGAAATCCAAGCAGTCAAGCTGAAAGAGCAATGTGCCTAGTTTGGCTATCTATGCGGGCAGAGAGTGTGATGAGCACAGGGCTCAGTAACTCAGGTCAACGAGCTGAGAGACAGAAATGGTTAATAAAAGAACGTAAATGCTTGAATATGATATTTACAGCTTTATGAGATGATGACTCATGTTACATTCAAGATCTACATGATTTCACTGTTACTGTGAGATGGTTTTAAATTGTTACGACCCAACTCAGCCAGGGGTAGTGGGAAGAGCAACGAAGAAAACGGAGCAAAATGCTACCAAACCCTTTCTTAAGAAAACACTCTTTTTGCCAGCATGATTTATTTCACATGGTTTAAATTGAGCAGATATTAAATCAAGAATTTTTCCTAAATGTTGGACAAACAGGGAGACGTTCAGAGCATAGTGCAAAGGTATTCAGAGACCACCACAAAGTAGCGAATAATTGTAGATGGGAAGGAAATTCTAACATTTTTTACAAATAAAATATGTTGCACTTTTGTTCAGCCCCATTTAATCTATTACATTTACATAAAATCCAATGCAAACATTTCCCTTCAGAATTAGTAAGCTCAGTCCATCTTTGTATAATTTAATCGCTGAATAAATCCAGCTGTTCTCTGAAGCCCTCAGAGGTTTGTTAGGAAATTTTTGTGAACAATCAGCATTATGAAGACAAAGTAACACAGCAGACAGGTCAGGGATGAGGCCTTGGAGATGTTTAAAACAGGGTTAGGTTATAAAGCAAAGCACTGTATATCATCAGAAGGCCGAGACATTTATGGATTTTATCATTTTATTATAGGCTCTATGGATAAGAGGCAAGAAGAAAGGCGTTGAAAGAAAGTCATAAGAGGGTCCATTTATAGTTTTCCACAACACTTGCAAGAGACATAGCAAATGTAGAAGTAGGTGCTCTGTTCAGGCAAGGCAAGCATTTAACTTATAGGCCTACATGCAAAGTGGTTTGTGTGGCAGAAAAGTATCACTGAACATCACCCTGAACACATCATCCCTGTGGTCAAACATTGAATAAAGCTGGCAGAGACATGTCCCGTAGGACCTGCAGGTGTAATTGTAGCAAAAGGTGCTTTTACAAAGTATTGACTCAGCAGGGCTGAATAAAAATGCACTCTACACTTCTCATGTTTGGCGCCCATAACGTAGAATTCAAAAAATATACAATGAAACTGAAGGCTTCAGTGTGACAAAATTGGAAAAAAAAGTTTGATTTGAAAAAATCTTGGCTAGGCGCTGGTTATTGAGCATAGCTATAGATAGCTGAGATCTTATAACTGATTTTTTCCTGAGAGAAACACCACAGTTTTAAATTCTAAAAGGGACATAATTCAATACACAAGCCTCTTCAAGAACAAACTCACATGCTGCAATATTATTAAGTGGTAGTCCTTTTTTTCATTTTCTTGTAGTAGTGAGTATCCCTTGCAGCACACTTTGTGCATATCAATGAAGGTCTGTTTGAACAGACCTTTACAAGTTTGAGCTTTATGCATATTTCTGAAATACATTCAGCTCATTATATGATGATATAGCCATAATCCTCAGCCTAAATAAAATCCATTCAAATAATTTTTCAGATGATAGTCTTTACAAAGACAGGAGAGAAACCCAGCAATACTCTTATGACCTTAATTAGTAATAATTAAATTATTATTCTGATTGCAAAATAGGATTGCATGATTGCATAAGATTTGATTACTTCTTGTTGTTTTCAACCAAACATTTTCATGATTTTTCCATTTTTTCCTCTGTCCAGCAGCTGACGTATGTACATGCTGCCCACTGACTGCCTCATCCTGAACACAATCAGAGACCGTAACCTGGACTATACAGTCAGATCAATCCCTCTGGCTGGGTGCACCTCCTGCTGACCCTGTGGCTTTTGATCAAGACTCTAAAATCTTTCTAACTGGAGATTTTTTAGCCATAGTGAAGCCCACAAATGTTAAACCTGTTCAGTTTCTGGTTCAATCTTTTTACTGTTGTAGGTTCAGCTATTGCTGTGTAAATGCTGCCATGCTGCTAAAGCTGCAGGAATGTCTACAGCATAATATTTAAGCTAATTTACTTTTTACAGCAGAAGTATATGCAACAGTAAATCTAATTGGGAGCAAGCTGTGAGGTAATGAGTAGGGATGGATTTATGTTTCATGGATATAAATGCAGTTTAAACAAGAGAGATCAGGTATAATGAACATTTTGACGTACAGTTGTGGGGGGATTCTTTCATAAAACAAAATGTTCTAATATCTATTTCTATCTTTACTGAACTTTACATAAAGACAAGACTGAAATCCATGCTTATGCAATCAAACTCTGTCACAGCTACAGACAGCTTATTTAATGCACTCAGGTGTTTTACTCAGTGGTTTAAAGGAAACACGTGACAGTCTCGAATCTGTTGTGAAGATTGCGAAGATTTTTATTCAGATTAAAGACTGTTTAATATGCAGTTTGGCTGATTTTGTACATTTGACAAAGCTTCGCATCATGTCTTTTTAAATTAAGAGAACCCACAAAGCAGGGAAGCAGTAAGAGTCTTTGTATTTATTAAAATAAAATGCACAAAAACTGAAGTGCAAACACAATCGCAAGGAACAAGAGGTGAGAAGCAAAAAATCTTGACAGTGACTGAATCACAGCAACAATCTTAATACTGTAAAGTACTGCAAGGTTTGGTCACTGATGGGCAGCTGCTTTGAAAGAATATGCAGATGAGGCAACTGAAGGGAAATTAATGAGGTGATGGCTGAGTACAGGGACCATGACTGAAAACAGTTAAACACTGCAGACCAAGGTCCAGTCACTAAAACAATGCAGCTGCAATAAATCTTTTTAAATAATTTTCAGGAGATTCATTTGGAAGCAGAGACTTGAAAATATATAAAACATTTGGAAATTTCTATATTTTTACATAAATATGACCAAATATATTAAATTTTAAGTCCAAAGCACAGCAAAGAGTCTTATAAAATATTATGTACCAGCATATTTTTTCAATCTTTTTGTGAAACAATTATTAACTTTAATTCATACCAAATACTCTACACTACACTAAAATGTTTATTCAAAGCTCTTAGAGGTTTGCACATGTGTCACCACAAAAACACTCACACATCAAACCAACCTCTGCTCCTCCAGCAGGCCCAAACATTAGCTCATGGTCCACCTCTGTATAAATTGACAGCTCTTAGTTCCTATAAATTCATTCAAAAACCTAGTTTCATCTCATATAAACACATTTAGTTTAACCAGCAACTAATATTAATGTATGGTGCTAGGATGCAAATGCCCCAATTGCACTCAGCATTGTTTACACTACCACACTGCATCAATCTGAAGCAGCATAAAACACAAAGGAATTTATCTACCCTATGCTTGTCAAAGTCCGGTACTGATGGGTAGCACTACATTTAATCTCAGTAAAGGACAGAACAAACCATAACAGAATGAGAGTACATCAAACTGTGCAGTATTCACCAAAGGTAGAATTGACAATGACATTTGAATAATATGCCAAAAACTAGTTTTTAAGTTTTTTATTTTAAACCCAATAAAGCATAAAGCTCGTCAGACTGACTAGAAATAAGTTTTTTTTCATCCGTGGCAGTGCTTGCTTTTCACTTATACACTTTGCAAACCAGTAAAGCTGTTTAAGATCATATATTCTTGACAGACCTTTATGCTAACTATTATTAGCAGAAGTCAATGGGAATTTCCATTATTATTTATTTTCCATTATTATTTTATTATTCCATATAATTATTATTTTAGCATCGCGGCTAACTTTTATAAGTTAGCCGCGATGCTAAAATAATAATCCCAAAGGAAAATTAAATGTTGTTGTAGCTCATATTATGCAGGTTTCTTAAAAAGAGTTGTTGTAGATGCTGATGGCTGTGGGCAGGAAGAATCTCCTGTAGCGCTCCGTCTTACAGCACATCTGAAGAAGCCTCTGACTGAAGACACTCTGTTGTTGTAGGACAGTCTCATGAAGAGGATGCTCAGGGTTCTCCATAATGTTCTTCATTTTATGAAGAATCCTTTGCACAATGATCTCAACAGTTTGTCCTACAATTCAGAAAATATTGTCAGATGAGCATGGATGCTTTATTTAAATGCTGGAGTTTTTCTTGCTGCTTTATCTGAGAATTGCAAAAAAATATTTAAACCTCATTGTGACATAGTTGAAAGTTCAAGTCAAGCTGTATGAACAAGAAAGCAAGGGTTGATACCAAATTGAAGAGGGTTACTAGGCATCGCGTGTTGAAGCAGTGTGGCCAGTTTCTTTAGGATTGTCAAAGGACAGACACACAGATTTCTTAAAAACACAAACTTTTGAAAAAGTAGAGTGAGGGACTTTGAGATTGGTCAAAAGTTGTAGTGTATGAAATGTTCAATATTGACCAGTGCAGAGCGAGGTGAGATGGTGGGGATTTCTTCATTGCATTTAACACAATACAATTTTCTGTGAGAGCATTCAGAAAGACTGTAGATGACTCCAATATCTCCTGTAATACTGACTACATGGTAAACAAACCACAGTTTGTGTGAATGAGGTATAACCTGATAAAGCGGGTAGGTGGTCTGCAATGCGGGAGCCCTGCAGGAGCTTGCTCTCGTTATTTCTCTAATCTGTACACCTACAATTCCAGCCCAACTCAGAGCCCTGTCATCCCGCAGAAACACTCTGATGACTCTGCAGTTCTGAGATATGTCAGTTGTGGACAGGAGTAAAACAGGATTGAAATTGTTTAAATCCCCTCAGTCACCGTGGCAAATGTACCTCTTGGCTCAATGACGTCTTCCTCCGTAATTAATGTTTTTGTTTTGATGTAGCGTGCAAGCAGTCCTCCTGAAAGTAAAGAAAAAAAGGAGAGGAATTAGAAATTTAGGAGAAGCAAAACTTAGCCATTTCTTTTTAAGCAGGATGAGAAATGTTGCCGCAGGTAGCTGGTAAACATAATTAACAGCAGCAGCCAGGTTCCATCAAAATGCAAATTGGATAATGTAGTGTCAGCAGTCATATTTTACCTTACATTTACCTTAATACAGAATATTGTACGGAATTGTTTATCTAAGCCTCTTCTTTAGCCTAACATGATGAATAATTTTAATGACTTACTCTTATTTGGTGTTCAGTTTTTTTTCTTGTGACATATTTTTTATTTTCTTATGGTGTATTTCAGCAAGGTGTCTACAGTTAGGGTACAATTTAAGTAGATCAATTTTAAATTATAGGGTTTAGTTTTCTTGATGCATATAGGATTTCTAGGTTTACATGTGTGCTCTGTAGGATTATGGGGCTGGAGTGGTTTTCTCCATAATTTCTTTCTTTGGCTGATTCTCCACTGTCAAACTATTGCATATCTGGGTTTTACTTCAATGGTATAGGATCACATGGCGTCAAAGGAAAATAACCCACCTGCATCACCTTATAAATGCAAGGCAGCATTAACAATTTTTTCACCCAATAGGATGGGTTACCAAAAAGGATGTTGGACATGTTAAAAAATTCAGCCAAATGAGCCTTGTAGCTTTCACACAGCATGTGGGGGTCAGCAGCTTAGGTGATTTTATCTTTCTGTTTTCTCTTTAACACTTTTCAAACACTTTTTAGGATATTTTGTATCACTGCTGGGCAGATGATATTTAGTTATATATTTTTAATAAAAAGCAGCTAAAAACTGCTTTTTATATTCATGCTTTCGGTCAGTTATTTACTTTTGAGTTGTTTTCAGTGTTTCTGTCCTGCTATTCAGCACTGTAGTATTTATTCTGATATGTGCTATATAAATAAAAATGTACTTACTTTTAAGTAATTTTCCTTATTTTGATTTCATAATTGCAAGTAGTAGTAAAGTGTATTTATATACTACCTTCCACAGATAACCATCACAAAGTGCTTTATAAAGAGATAGTATAAACCTTAAAACATGATCAAATTAAACAGGACAAAGAGCAAAGTATAAGATGCAAATATTTAAAAGCAAAAAAAATAATTGTCTAACACAAATCAGAGGGGAATCTGTGGGGTTTTTCCTAGCAGACTTTAAGTTACATTTAAATCATTTTTGAACAAGGTAAAGTTCAAATAACCTAGTTGATTCAGACAGAGGCTATTTTACTCATGGCTTTTTTAAAGTCAACATTTTTGCATTGCTCAAGGGTAAATGTAATAAAACCTATAAATAGCAGAAGCTGCACACTTAGTTTCCATAGGAAATCCAGGTAAACAACACTGGTCTAACATGTGAATTTATTCTGAATGAGTCAATAATCATATTTCCATAAAACTGTTGAATTTATTTTTTTAAACCGTTCCCTCACTGAAAAAAAAAAAAAAATTCTCTACTTTTTCTGTTTCTGTCAACATGGGATGGAGCAGTTTATAGCTTTAATCATTTTAATGAATGCATTACCTGACAAGAAAAAAAATATTGAAAGAAAAATTACCTACTGTGACTTTTCTTTAAGTCAACTCTGGTAAAACACATTTTCTGGAAGTTGCAGTTTTTAGAGCTGTTTGAAAGAATTTGATTCTATTTGGGTCTTTCAGGAATTTTACTGTTTTATAGTTTTTTTTTTTTTTATTATTTTCTCTCACAAAACAAATTATTTCAAAAATCTGTTTGAATTACATGACAAGCATGACTGTTCATCTGGAAGCATCAGTGAGTAGTGTTCTTCTGAGAATAATTCTCTGATTCTCCAAAAGAAAATCACATAATTTAGGAAAACACGTCGCTTTTATCTAACTAACTTTCCATCCTTTGCAGTCCTGCTTTCCTTTGAGAGATGTGTCATTATTGTCGCTCTTTAGTTCTGTGAAACAGGTTGGAACCCAGTATTTAATGGCGGCAGAGTGCTCAGTCTTTTCATTTCAGTGACCCACAGTGATGAACCACGATGATCAGTATACACCACCATAAACAGTCTGGGGCATTAAAGCCTATTCAGACCCCTTTGATTTAAAACTTAGCATGCCTGCAGGCCATGAGTGTAGGCTGCCGTATTTTTGTTTTAAAAATCACAGATTTCAGATTTTACAGAAGTTGTTTACATTAATGTCTGTGTGCATAAATGGTTAGCTGCCAAATGTAATAATAAAGAGTACTGCATGATAAAAGACAACCATAACACCCATACAAACCATAAGTAACCAGGAGCTTCTGCATTTTGCAAAGATAAGGTTTGACCGCAGACATCGCCAGACCAATTTTATGTGACCCAAGATAAATTCAAATAAACAATGAATGAATGAATGAATAAATGAATAGAGGAAATGTATTTGTCCTTTTTATGCATCACATAAAAAAATCCACTAATAATTGTCAGTTTGTAATAAAACCAATTATTAGTTTTTACAGGTAATGAGTGGAGAACAGGAGGGTTTCTTAAAAAAGAACTAACAGGCCTGTGAGAGCCAGGATTTTTATTGGTTGTTAGATGATCAAATACTTATGTCATGCAATAGAATGCAAATTAATTACTTAAAAATCACACAATGTGATTTTTTGGATTTTTGTTTTTTAATTCTGTCACTCACAGTTATGGAGTACCTATGATAACATCTAAAGACTTCTACATGCTTAGCAGTGGGAAAACCTGCAAAATCAGCAGTGTACTTGTTATCCCCACTCTATGTGTTTAAATAATCCTAGCTTTTGCTGGAGTCAGTAATATCAGATTAATTTGGTCACATCATGGCAGGGAGGGGGTTGGTGTTGTAGTCATGCAGATGTATACCACGTCAACATCCAGAGAAAGTTATTTCTCACATATTTGCCACTGAATGTTACTTCTGATTGGTTTATTAATTTCTGTGTGCATCTTATTTGGCTTTAGTTAGTAGTGCACTAGTTATCAATTAGATGTTAGGTGATAATGTTAATTATGTTACTGATCATATTGTAGCAGTGGATTATTGCACTGGGTTTAAAGGGCATGCAAGCGTATGAACTTTATTTATATTCAAATTCTGCACCTAAGTACAATTTTAAACCTGGCAACGCAGCTGGCTTTTTCAGTTGGACACCAAGGACATTTGAATATTTTTTTATCTTTCCTTTTTTATGAAAATGCTGAACCCTCTGGTGGACTAATTTGAGGGTGATGGAGCTCACATGCAGGGGAACATATCTAAGGGATGGTTAAGCTCTTGAACCTTTCACAGTACATTGAACAATTTGGCGTTTTAACTAGCTAAAACTACCAGTATGAGTTTAAACACCAGTCATAAGCCGCATGTTTTTTTTACAGTTTTTTACACTCTGTTTTGAAAGAATTATTAAAATACGTATAAACTATTATTAAAATCTGTAATTAAAATACAAACAGTTTTTTTACTAAGGGTACTAATTAGATGAATGTTTAGGGAATAAAAGGGCAGTTATATCTCTTTTGTCTGTTTGTTCATCTCTCATTCATTTTAATCCGACAGCAATCCTGAAATCAAGATAACAGTGCTGGGAAACCATTCAGTTTTACCCGGAGCTGTGAATTTTTGGTCTAGTTAAAAGTACTATCACAGTAGGAGAAAGATAGAAATGTTTCATCCTTGGTTATCCACTGCTCTCCTCAGCTCACATGTCCAAACACACACACCAATGTCAGTCAGTGCAGCTGGGCAAATTCCTGCCATGCTATAAATGCTTGAATAATTGTCCATTGAACCTTTTGGTGTTACATCAGACTTTTCATTTGTTCTCAGCAAGATGCAGATCCATGCAGTAATTTAAGGTGCCGTGAACTGAAAGTATCGCAGGCTATTGCTGCCACAAGGGTAGTAGACTTGAGAGGCTCCTGTACTTCAGCTATGAAAAGGATGAGCTGACTGGCGGAGATCAGTAATTAACTATGACTCAAACTGAGCATTGAGAAAATGCCAATAACAAAGACGAGACCATTGTACAATCTGAGTGGTAATTATTGCAAATTGTCTGCCATCATAATTGCCTCATTGTTTCAAGTAGAGTATGAATAGAAGTGATATTCTCTAAGCAGAGCATGACTCTCTCCAGAAGTGGTATTTAAAATGTTTGCCTTTAATGAAAATTTAAAGCCTTTACACCCTTTACTAAACAGTTTTTACAAAAGTGACTTGTGACTCATTGTCATAAGCTTTATCAACCCTTAGTGATATCTGAGTTCAACAAGTGTTACCTCCAGGCAATGAGTAATAAGTGCAAAACCTGTTAAATGTCAGACATTAGAAAAGGAAATTCACATCGCACAGGTACCCTATTAGGAAACCAGGCAATTAGATGAAACTTTGACAAAAATGAAAAGGTCATTAAAAAACACCAAAACTGATGTAGACTCTTGAAAGGACAGGTGAGGGGAAAATTATCTGGGTCACTGCTGCAGCATCCCCAAGGTCACAGTTACACATAAAGGTATATACTGTATGGTCCGTATTACTGCTTAGTGCCCTAGTTTTTGTCAGGATGTTATGAAAATATATATACTTTGCAGGATAGTCATGAATCAGAGAAGCACTCAGTTACACTGGTGAAGTGGATAACGGCAATGCTTTTGGCAAGTTATTAGAAATGCTTTCGCAGATTTGCTTTAAAAGACACTAGATTGTACAAAAAGCATTGTCATTGAGGATTGCAGTGCAGTTTTAGTTGCCAAGAGGTTTAAAGATCTCTATATCTTCGGGCTTTTATGCAAAAATTAACCAGCTTTACTAAATGGAGAGGTTTCAGAGCATTTTTCATTGTATTAAATGGGTGAAATGTCACAGCATGTCAGGCTTAAGCTTCTAATCTCAATCAAAACCAAAGTGACCATGAGATAGCCTTCCTGGGTTGCCAGGTCTGCTATGAGTTCGCCTACGATGTGCTCCACATTACAACCACAAAGCTCAATGTATAATATTTTCATTTTATGTGATAGACCACAGCATAGTACTGCATAAGTGTGAAATATAAAGACGGAATTACATGCTTTTTAAATGTTTTGCAAACACAAGTCTGAAAAGTTTTGTGTGCATATGTATTTTTCCCTCTGAGCCAATACTTTGTCGAACCGCCTTTAACTTCTGTCTCTATCAGCTTTGCATATCAAAACAGACATTTTTGGCCATTCTGCAAAGCATGTCAAGCTCAGTAAGATTAAAGGTAAAGCATCTGTGAGCAGAAAATTTTTACTCTTGCCACATATGCTGAGTTGTATTTAGGTTGAGACCATTTAAACACATGAATGAAACCTTTCCATTGTAGCTTTGGCCGTTTGTTTGGGGATGTAGACCTGCTGGAAGGAAAACCTCAGCTGCAGTCTCAAGTCTTTCGTAGCCTTTAAACGTTTTCTGTGTAGACAGGTGCTCTTTAAATGTATGGCTCTTTGGAGACTTACAACATAACAAAAAGTAAAAAGGTTATTGGAGTGTGAATACTTTCACAAGGCAAAGAATTGAATGATTATAACATTTAGCTGTCTACAGAGTGGATGTACTCAGAAAGGTGAAGAAGGCAACTAAGGGCAAGACATTTGATGGAAAAGCTCTTAAAACAACCAAAATAACCTAAAAGTCAAAATAGCATTGCAGAAAAAGAACAGAAGAGTTTGCTGGGTATCAAGGTCTTGTTTTCAAAACTCTTGTACAGTGAAAATATCAATCAGATGAGATTTTCAGCTCTAAGTTAATAAAACAGGTTAACAAGTTCACTTGTTTTCTGTCCGTGCATTAAAACTCTATGAGAAAAGCTTTAAACTGACCCTTTAAATTCCTAACAATTCTGCATTCAAAAGGTTTAAAAGTTAATGTATGACAGATTTACCATATTTACAATCTTAACTGCAAAGCCACAGCTTCAGGTTGGACCTTATAATGTTTGTTTTGGACCTATTAGACAGATGGCAACTATCCTGCTGGGGGATTAAAAGATTCTCATAAACCAAATTCAAGCATATTAGACAAAGTACATGAAGATTTACAACTTACATTATCCATGGCAGTCCAATATGAGTTTTATGGAATATGAGTTTTTTGACAATAATGTAAAACTCTTTGCAGGTAGCAGAATTACACCACATTGAGTCATCGCTTCACCATCCTCTTTATAGCCTGAAGTTTTGTTTTGGCAACTTTGGTGTTTTTCCTTAGAGACAAGTGGTCTATAAATGTACAACGCTGGAGAGGCTAAAACATGCTGGGGCTTATTTAATGGTGCTGGATGCTGTCATTGAGCTCAACCAGTCAAGTGTTTGCAGCTGAAATCCAGAAAATTAACATAGATTGCAGAGGTCTGAAGCTTGTTTTGTAATTTCCCTGTCAAATAAAAGAAACATGAAACACAGAGGGATCCCAGCGTGAATTCTTGTGAAAAACAAAAGCACTTATTATTTTACCTGACAAATGTCACAACTGACTGTGATCACACTAGAAATGTGTTTTATGATATTCTGCCTAAACTGAAGTGACTCTTGTTATTAAAAAACAATTGAAAATTCTGCAACCCTGATGTTTTCCTTGAATGTCTAAAGATCTTAAGCAGTTTTTTCAAATCTGAATCCTGTGTTTGAATCCTGGCCTGTGGTCTTCATGTATAGAGTTTTCTAATGCATGTCTGGGTTCTCGGAGGGTACACTGGCTTCCTCCCCCAGTCCAAAAACATGGTCGTCTTGCCCAGGTATGTGTCTTTGGTTATGAAAATATCCTGTTTATATCGGCAATGTTTTGTTAAAAGCATTCAACATTTTTTCTTATAATTACTTCTTTTATCAAGCTTTAAAGGGGTTAACACAGACGTCTGCTCAGTTAGTAGGTTTATAATTCCCAGCATCTTCAGTCTATTGATTTGCCTAATGTTTGAGGTTCATAGTGTGAAAGATATTCTTAATGTTTTGGATTTGATTGTGAATGATATATGACTACAGTTTTAAATACCAGATTAGGTTGTGAATGGATTTTTTGTTGATGCTATTCAAGAAGTTCTCAGAGACCTTTCTTATTTCAGAAGAGGTTTAATTTTTCTTAGTGGGCTTTGACATGTTTGTTTAATGCTTGTTTTTGGGCAGACAGCTGACTAGTGAAGATACACTGAATGTGCTTGGCAAGCTGAAAGAGCCACATAAAAGCTTTCTATCACTAAAATTCAATCTCTGGATATTATAATAGATCTTTTTTATGGCTGCTAGTACATATGCAGCAAGTAGAGGTGTAACAATACAACCAGCTCACGAGACAAGTGGATACACGATGATGGGTTTATGAGAACAGGTGATATTTTTACGATATTTTAGGAACAATTGAAGCTTTTTTTTGCTATTGTTGTCGTGTTTCTTTTCACATTTCACTAACAGTGTGTTAGGAATTTGTAATCAGTGTGGAATAATTCAATCCAGGTCT
This sequence comes from Characodon lateralis, assembly GCA_036250325.1. NCBI lineage: Eukaryota > Metazoa > Chordata > Actinopteri > Cyprinodontiformes > Goodeidae > Characodon > Characodon lateralis. The sequence continues at coordinate 12,729 of JAHUTJ010026859.1, forward strand.
TGTGTCTTGTGATTTTTATGTTTGTCTTTTCTAAGATAATTCTAATGCTGGAAATGCATTAAAAAGGTTATTTTTGTATCTTCACAATAGAGTAAAGGTTTCATAAATTCAGTGTATAATCATGCAGCTCACGTTTGACCAGTCTAATGATCTTAAATTTAGTTCTTTGTGTCATTTTCAACACAGTTCTGACCCACATACAGAAAACACTCAGAAGTAAAGTTTAACGTGTTTTTATTGTCAGCAAAGTAATCAGGGACGAGAACTGGAAACACCAACTGTACGGGAAGAAAGGAGAAGGGACTGGTGAATAAACGGACAATATATAGCAACTGATTAAAGAGATCTGAGAAATGGCTTACGAAATTGCTGTTGCTTGAAACACCAGGGGTAGAGAGATTCAGAGTCTTAGCTTGCGAAGTGAGATTGCTCAGTTGTCTTCTCAGCTGCTGGTTTGGTGCAAACCAGATGAAGCACAGGTGCCGATGCTTGCGATGGAGGGTGGAACAGGGTACGCTTATGCCTTGGTCCTGGAGTTGAAGGAAGCGGGAAGCCGTCAGCTTGGTCCGTGTTCGAAAAGTACACACGGTTGGGAGAGAAATCCACAAGAAGGTAGATCCAATACTCAGTAGATGATTATCCAGATAGCTCAGAGAACCTCTGGAACAAAGTCGGGTGTCAGCAAAGTAAACAAAGCCTCAGGTAAAAACCTGCGAGGGAGCAAATACAAAAGTTATTAGAAGCACATTGTCAAAATAAGGTGAGATCTTTCCATGTAATCCATGCAACATTCAGTACCTGCTCACAGTTAACTCCATAAAAGTTACAATAAATATCCTTATGTCCGTATGTGTAATCTATGCAATAATTATTAAAATACACAGTTGAAGCAGTAGAGAGTGAAACAAGCATGTTCTCATATTCTGGAGCTGAGAGACTGGAGAGGCCTGTGTGGAGCCACATATTATCTGCCA
>JAHUTJ010026860.1:0-13698 GCA_036250325.1 Characodon lateralis
CTGCTCTTACTGGTGCAATGTGCAATCAATGAAGACTGGCTACCAGGCTGGTCCAATTTAGCCATGAAACCTCCCACACTAAAATGACAGGTGTTTCAGTTTCATTGTCCAACCCCTGTAGCTGGATGCAGCATTTTCAATAAAACTTTTACTGAGTTGGAAATAATAGCTTTACTTTTTGTCCAGCTGGGTAAGCTGTTCACTATCTTGGGTCTACTGTATGTTTGCAATGAACCCAAAGTAGGAAGGCAAAGATAAACACTGATTACTGAAGCCATATCGCCACTGCAACATTCACCAACAGTATTGCACATGTTCTTGTAATTCTGTGCAGTGCCGATCTCGAGGCACTTTTCTGTCCAGTTATGTAGAAGTTAAGAAAATAATTTTAAATGATGTCCTGGATTTAACAGGAAACCATGGAAGAGAAGCTTTGCTTAAAAAAAATTGCGTTTTCTTTAAATATTAGTTTAAAAGAAAAACTTTATATTTGCTGCTCATTGCTAGCTCAAACATTGTATTTGGACGGTTTTCCTTTTACCTTAAAGTTTAGCTACAGTGCAGGTATTGGCACTTAAAAAAAAAATCATATAAAAACTTGGTTATCAACAGATGCCACTCTTTGCTGCAGTTCTCTGACAGTGTGCCCTGTGATCTGTCTATCTTCCTCACCATTCTCCTCACTATGCATGCTAGCAAGATAAACTTGGGTTCCGGTTGCTTTAAACATTTAAATTATTACTCCCACTGTAGATTTGGGAAAATTTAGTAGTAGGTATTTTCTTGCAGCAATTTTGCGAATTGTAGATCAGCACACAAATGCCTTAGTTTTGAATAGCATTTTCTATTGTAATTCCCATTTTGATGATTAGCTAAGGGAAACGGACCTCTGTGCAATGAAATATTTATTCCCTAGAGATACAGGAAGTCATGGTTTAAAAGTTAAAAGTTCCTAGATACTCTGATCAACAAGGTATAAGCGAAAAAAAAAGTTTCACTTACACTTCCTAAACATTTTAAACATCTTTACAAGGAGTGCCAATATGCATGGATAGTGTGTCAACTTACAATTAGAGGTCTCTGCAACAAAATCAAGGACTGCTGGAATGCTGATGTTTCATACATCAAAAGAGACTTGTTCACAGGGGTGACTAAATAATCAAGTTACAGGAAGCAAAACTTTCTACCTCATTTAACTGCTTTTATACACACGGGCTGATGGTAGAACTCATGAGCCGAAGAGAGAAACCAGGAGAAATTTTAGCAAAATCTTAAATGCCGTACTCAGTAATAGCAAGAAATGTAATATTGTTATTTGCGTATGTGCCTGCTTCTGATGTCTGGGGTTCTCTTCCTGTTTTTTTTTCCATTTACATTTTTTTTTTGGTCTGGAACTGGTGGTGGTGATGTCATTGTAAACTCTTCAGACTACTGCATGTCAGAATATATTAAACCTGAAAAAGCACACATGAAATGAGAAAAGCAGTTTTAAGTTGTCACTTTCCAGAAAGAAAAAAAAAACAAACAAGATTTTTTAAACAATATTTTTCCCATTGGTGTTTGGCAACAATGTTTCTTATGAGGACAGTGGTTCATTTATTCTACAGTCTTAGTTTTCTGTGCTTCTTGACTGTCTTCATCACTCTAAAAAGAGATGATCCAACGTAAATGAATTGCTTCAGTTGGTAACAAGTAATTGAAGTTTATCCAAGTTAATTTAATGAGTTTGTCGCTACATACACATGTGGTCGGTGTCGGTACTGTGGGGTCGGTCTTCTTCAAACTTCTTCAAGCCAGCCTACTGACAGTGTGTAGCAACAGGTGGGGGAGGGGCACTGCTATATTGTTCCATAAAGCGAGACAGAACTTGATCACTTTCTCCTGCATTTCATTAAATACCTGCGTGACAGACATGTCTGATGTCTTTCTGCTTTTCTTTTTGCAACACTTAGTTCTTACATGAATCTCTTCCCCATTTGATATTTTTATCTCATCGTTGTGTTCCTCTTTTAAGCCTAAAGCCTTTCTTATCCCGGTTCAACATCTTTCAGTTAAAGCAACGTTTCTCATATGATTCCAAGCAGAATTCCTTAGTGAGGACGCTGCCAAGGCATGTGCTGTCCGCATGATACGGTTTGATGCTTAGCGTTAATGTAGAGATGATAGAAAGAGGCAGGAAGACGAGGCAGGAAGGCAAACAGACATCCATCTGCTGTTAAGAACAGGGAGAGTGATGATATAAAAGAAGAACTACAGTAAGAAGGGTGACAGTTGCAAATTTCACCTAAACTGATGTTTCTACACCCCACACTCCCTGAGGAACCTTTTCCTCCACTGTACATGATTAAGTATGAGTAACCAATCAATAGTGACCACAGTTTAACATTTTCCAGCCTCCCCCCGGTTATTTTCTAAATGATGGCATTATAGGAGTCTTTGATGGTTCCACAACATTTTAGCCCTAAACCCTGCCTCTCTGCTCCGCGTGTCTGGAAACCACACAAGAGATTGCTAATGGAGACCGAGTGCTCTCTTTGTTTATGTTAAACATAATCCACAACACTGCTTCCCTCGTAACAGTCTTGACTTTAATCATTTTTTCAGAATAAACATCAGGAAGATGTAGGGGTGTAGTGATACATTCGGCACACAAGATGAGCCAAAGCATGATATAAGAGTATAGCGAAAAATGTTTTGTTGTTTCAAATAAAGATTTCAGAAATCAAAAGGTGTGTTTTAAAGTATCCGTTATCAGTGTAAAATATTCTAGGCCCGGATTAACTGGTCCATTTCACTGGTGTTTTTCATGCTTGACTAATTCTAAGGTGATTCTAATGCCAACAAGTATTGAAAATTCTCACTCTTGATAAACACAAAGAATCCGTAAGCTTTTAGATGTGTTTTAAAGAATCGTTTCAGGACTAATCAGTATTTCAGAATCTCAGAGGATCAGACTTCTTATAAACAATCACATAGCCCTTTAACTTCAGTAGCTGCCAACTATTGGTTAGCTAGTTGTGGTATTTCCCGATGCATACAAACCAGGTTCTGGGTTCTCCAAATGATGAGATAGCATATCAAAAGTGTTGAGACTGTTGGTTGGCCCCTACAAATAGTCTTTTGACTGTGTCAACACACAATTGAGGAAGCAATTCCTTTCTTACTTCAAAATAAGGGTCTCAAAGTGCTGCAGGTTCTAAAACATAAGGCTTATTTGACCATATGAAGTCACGTCCTGACAGCATTTGGATAGTGGCCATGTCTACACCTGATTTTAAACGTTTTCAAGCTAAAACATCATTAATCTCGACTAAAGTATGAAGCCAAATTGTGCAAGCAGTTCTCTCCTCTCAAAGTTGGAAAGTGCACCCTACTAGGAGAGAATTTGTCTGGCAGATGTGGCTCCATACTTTGGCACAATTGAGGAAATAGTTGAGTTTCCATAGTGGAACTATGCACATGGAAGGTAACAGATCGTTTTGATATCTTTCATGTGATCACATACCAATAGGCATTTCCAAATAAATGTGTCTTTAAAAATCTCTCCTGTAATAATTTGAAGTCTCCATGTATGTTGAATGAATCAGCCTGGGGACGGGAGGAAAAAGTGAGGAGAAGTTTGAAGAATGGTTTCACAAAGTCTCCCAGGATCAGATGTTTTTGTCATTAATGCTCTTCATCCTGTGCTGTACTGGAAATGATTCACTTTGTATTTCTCTTTCTAACCTTGCATTTTTTCCCTCTGACCAGACTTTGGTCTGCCTGCCATCCCTCTCAGATTAATCCTATCCTGTTTCACTCTTGGCACTCTTTACATTGCTGTTGTTTCCTTTTGCTGCTCGAAGTCCATCTGAATAGCTTCTCAATTTCAACCGATCTCTGTCTAAGTAACAATAACAATAATATGCGTCCTCATGACACTAAATCTGTCTACTGACATAATACTACAATTAATTTTCAAGCCAGAAGCTGTATTACATTCCTGTCATGATGATGAATCGTCCATGTTGCTCGTAACTCTCCAAAACTTCTTTCTTTGTGTCCAACCCGCGACCCGTTCTGTCAGGTGATGCATTTCCAGAGGATTTCTCCATCCTGGCAACAGTAAAGCCCAAGAAGGGCAGCCAGTCCTTCCTGTTGTCCGTGTACAATGAACAGGGCATCCACCAGCTCGGACTGGAAGTGGGACGATCCCCCGTTTTTCTCTACGAGGACCAAACAGGCAAGCCCAGTCCAGAGGACTACCCGCTCTTCAGAGGAGTCAACCTGGCTGACGGAAAGTAGGTGCATTAATCTCTCACTCTTTTACTGTAGACAAATATCTTTTCTTTATTAGAGATTCATTTTGGGGGGTTTCACTTAAACTGATTGTATTCATGTTCACAAGATTGATAATTACACCCAAAAGCATTAGAATATTTTGTCTGTATTTATATTTTTGTGTGCTGCTGAACAGCTAAATCTGAACAATGGATTGAATTTTATTGCTTTGTGGAGTTTAATAAGATGGTAAAATGACACAAGAAACTGCTATATTTATCGGCATAATGACCTAGTTACTGTATAACTTAGCCTTTTGAACATTAATTATTCGTGACCTAAAGTGAAATTACATGCATTTGTTAAAAAAATACAATAATGGAGACATTTTTTCAAACCATTTTCAATGAGCTATGTTAGTAGTTTGCATCAATAGCACATTTAGCCTCAGCTTTCTGCTCTGAGAAGTTGTGCAGAACAGCTAAATAAAAATAATGATGCCATTATCAGATCTGATACCAGTATTGGGTTGGATCCGCTCCCATCTCCATGCTTTATGTGTATGTATCTTGTTCTGTAATCTGTAGACGTTTATTTTTATTGCAGTGGTTTCAATAGGACCTAAACAATTCAATTAAATTCAAAAATACTTTTTTACTCCCAAAGGGCAATTAAATGTTGTTGTAGTTCATATTACCCAGGTGTGTCTTTTTCTTCTCCAACCTGGTGTTATGTTATTTGCATTTCTGATATTAGATTTTTTGTAATTATTGTGTGACTTGTACCTGTACCATCTGAGCCAACATAGCAGTATACGTTTGAATCTCATTGCAGGAAAGGCCTGTTAGTGCCTTGTAATCGGGTTGCGTGTGATCGTGGAAGTGTGTGAATTAACATCATCTCCTGTTGGCAGGTGGCATCGAGTGGCCATCAGTGTGCACAAGCAGACCATCACCCTTATTCTGGACTGTAAAAAGAAGACCACCCAGAAACTGCTTCGAAGCCCCCACCCCATCATTGATACCAAAGGAATTATAGTGTTTGGAACTAGAATACTTGATGAAGAAGTCTTCGAGGTAGGCCATATGCTGTCTCAACTACTCTGTATTAATTTAAATCATGTTGTTGCTCAATTCAAACTGTTATTGATGAATGTATTTATAGATTTGTTAGTGCCAAAAAAGGATGTGAGATTAAAAATGGGTGTATTGTTTGGTGAAGCATGTCTCTAAATGGGGTGTTCTTAAGGGAGTTCATTAAAGCTTCAGTTGTACTTTGATTTGACATCTTTTAGTAAATCAGATGAAAGCAAAGCATAATCTCCATTTTACTGTCCATACTGACATATGCGGCTGCGGTCTGGGCATTGGTCAACCCCAGTGCTCATCCCACCTTACATGCGGCATGAAATAAGGGATTGTGGCAGTGGCCACATCCTTTTGAAGATTTGCAAATTTGGCTCACAGAACCCCAACGACCTCTGCCACCCACTCATACTCATGCACACTAATTCACAAATCACACTTAATTTTAGGTTGCCTGATGTCCCGCAACATCCACAAGTGAGCCCTGTTTCTCGTAATTCTGCTAAGTTTCCATATTTGCTGCTTATGTTTGCTGCTAGAATTTCTCAAAGCTCCAATCTCCCTGCGGCTGCTCATACTCAACGCCGTTAGGTATCTTGTGGAGGGCTTCCAACCGGACAAGCTGCAGCATTTTTGTCAACAGAGCTTTTTAACATGCAGATACACGCTAAGATTTTTAAAAGATTTTTTGTGCTAATAGAGCCTTTGAACAGGATATGATAGATTTATTCTGTCTGGTAGAGTTTTTGGCGATTACACTGAGGTAGCATGATATGGCTTAAATGGTACGGATATGTTCTATAACAAGCTTTTGTGTTGGGTATTTAACCGTGACCCCTGTGTGGGACATGCTCGTGCACAAAAAATACAGCGAGTAAAAGTGATGTCTTTGTCCTTTCAGAGTTGCGCTTGTTTAAAGGGGGATTGGTCCATGAAGTTGAGGGCCCTCAATAATAATTAGTAACAGAAATAGACTGATGTAACTGATGCTGAGCCAGCTGACCTTTAACCTCAGTGCTGCTCAGCAAAGGCAGACTGAAAGGATGAAGTATGACATCACCTTCCTCTACAGTCCCTAGAGTTCATCAGCCAATCTATAGGAGGCACAAATATATAGTGGAATGTAAATTCAAAGTGAACATTTCTTTTCCATTATAACAAGCATTCATAACTACTTTGGAATTTCAGCTGAAGGAAAAAATAGTGCCTTACAAAAGCACTCATACTTTTTGAACTTTTTCACATTTTGTTACAAGCTCAAACTTCAGTGTAGTTCTTTTAGGTTTTATTTGGTCCACCATTTCAAACTAGTTCATAACTAGGAAGCGGAAGACATGTTTTCAATTGTTTTTACAAATAACAAGTGAGGTGTGCATTTGTTAGCATCCCCACTGAGTCAATAAGTTTTGCTTCATTGTCAGCTGCACATGTATTTGATTACATCTCTTTCACATTTACACATCTAGAGTCCCATGTTTGCCCATTCTCATTTTGCAAAATAACTCAAGTTTAGTCAGATTGGATAGAAAATGTCTGTGAACATTAATTTTTAGGTTTTGTCAGAGGACTTTAGGCCTGGACTTTGACTAGACCACTCTAGCACACGAATATGTTTTGACATAAACCATACCATTGAAACTTTGGGTGTATGTTGTGGGTCAAACAGGTTTTCTTCTAAGGCTGTGCTTTATTTAGCTCCATCTATCTTTCCATTAACTCTGACCAGTTTTTCTGTCCCTGCTGAAGAAAAGCATCCCCACAGCATAATGCTGCCATCACCATGTTTCACTGTGGGGATGGTGTGTTTAGGGTGTTATTTTCTGGCACATGTAGCATTTTTCATTTCAGTCAGAAAGTTACATTTTGGCCTCATGAGACCCAAACACGTTTTTTCGTCAGTGGGACACTGCAATTGGGGCTGCTTATGGCTGTTTTTTCAACAATGGCTTGTTGTTGCCACCCTTCCACTCAGGCCAAGATAGTGGAGTGTATAATTAGTAGTTGTTCCTCCAGAGTTACCACAGGCCTTTTCGCTTTCACCTTTTACTGTCTTTTCAGTTGAGGTCAGGGGTCTGGAACCTGTGGCTCTAGAGTGACTGTTTGCACCTTTCACAGTGGCTTTTAACTTTGGCTAAAAATTATTAAAAGCCACCCAAAGAAGACCATGTAGTCATCCTTAATTTGCAAAAGTTATGCATACAAAAGTTATGTTTTTCTTTATTTTAAAATCTAAAAATGGAAATTAAATACTGGTTCTTTAAAATGACCACATATTTGCTATAGTAAATAAAATGTATAAGTTAATGTAACAGTTAATGTAAAGTCATGTAACATTTGTGGCATTAAATATGTTTTATTTAGCTGGAATGGGGGGCAGAAATGGCTCCTTGGATTTTAAAGATTGCAGACCCCTGCTTTAGGTAGACAGCCATGTCTTGGGAGGTGTGCAGTTTACTTTTTCCATTTTCAAATACTGGATTGACCAGTGAGATGTTCAAAGCTTGGGAAATGTTTGATAACCCAATAATGCTTTAAACATCTCCAGAACTTTCTCCATGACCTGTTTGGTGTCTTCCTTGGTCTTTATGATGATGTTTGTTTACTAATGTGCTCTAACAAACTGGTCTGTCATATAAAATCGCAGTAGAGTACATTGAAGTTTGTAGTTGTAACGTGACAAAATCTGAAAAGCTGTGAATGTTTTGCAAGGCGTGATAGTTTTTATAGGGCAATAAAGACTGAGTAGGAAGTACAATCTTTAGAATCAGAATCATCTTCATAGAATCAGCCAAGTTTGTGTGCACAAACAAGGAATTTGACTTAGGTCTCAGCACTTACATCATACCATCATTAACTATAAATACATAAACTTTAGATAAATTGAAAACAAGGATAAAGGAGCAGTATGTACATGTATGTGTATGTACAACCAAATAGTTTTTTATATATAAAGAAAAATAAAAGAAAGGTTATAATAGTGCAAATGTGATTATTTTGTTTCACAGCAGAGTAGCTCACTACTCGGGCAGTAGATTGTTCTTTGTGCTCATTGGAAAGACAGCCTGGGGGAAGAAACTGTCTCTGTGGTGGCTGGCTTTTGTGAATAATGCTTTTTAGTGCCGACCTGAAAGTAAAAGTCTTAGAAGATTGTAACCAGGATGTGTGGGGTCTGCAGATATGTCAGCTGCCCTTTTCCTGACACCAGACCTAAACAGGTCCTGGATGGATTACATTTTCATGACACATATCATATTTCATGTACTTTGGGAAACATTTGACTGAACTATTTAATGAAGCATGAATTGAGATTTTTTTGTCATGTACTCATATGTACTTTGTTAATTCTAGGCTTTATTGAGTTGGCTAAGTTAATTCAGTAGCAATTTTCCACCTTTTTTTGTTTTATTCTTTGCCAGTGATAGCATCCTTGACTTGAGACAAAAGTTGCATAGAGCATAATCTCAGCCAGCCATCAGCCAGCACTGCAGTAACAGCTCAGCAGCAACTGCGGGAGCTGACAGATAGTTTGGGAGAGATGTTTAAAGGCCTCCTGCTGTGCGTCTGCCAGTTGGGAGACATGATAGGCTCCAGTGCATTCAGAAACTGGAAAATATGCCACATAGTTTCCAAATTGTCCTTAGGGCAGCTCTGCTTTTTTCCCATTACTTTAATTCCCCATTTGTAGTTTAGTCTGATACCATGTTGACTTTAGCCAGAGTCAGTTACCACTAAGTTACAAATGGTTTTGATTTTATTACAGAATTTAAATTAAATATTAGTCTTGTCTTTGGATAAAAAAAAAAAAAAGTCCTATTTTCCTTAAATATTGTTCGAAAGAAAAAAATCAGCAAAAGGAAAGGAGATGTAATCTGCCCTGTTACACCGCTGACTAACAGTGAACGGCATGATTTAACTACTTGTCAAGGTTTTTACTGCAGCCTGTGCTTTTTTCTGATATACAGCAGTCAGGGGATAAGAAGCACTTTTGCACTGAGGTGGTTTGTGGTTTGGTCTCTAACAAGGTTATTGTGGCAACAGAAAGACAATCTGCTGCAAGTACCCTATGTTCCTTTTTCAGCAGCAGCTTACATAAGAGTGCTATGCTTGTGATAGTGCCAGTGGAAGACGATTAAATTGGTGTTAAAGTGTTTACAGGAGCAGGCTATTATTTTTCACTACAACCACAAACTTTAATGTATGTAGCTGGGACTTGATGTGAAAGACCGACATAATGGTTGCTCTGGGGGAGCAGCAGAGTTGTTCAGCTTAGTTGGGAAAATCTATCGATACAAATCTGACCTTTATACAAAAAAAGTGTCCAAAAGACATCCATAAGAAAGTCCTATTTGCTGTTTGTCGCAAGCCATGCTGGGTGGACACAGCGGAATGGTGGAAGATGTTGCTGGCCACAAAATATTGATTATTTTGGCCTTAATAAAAATGCTATATGTGGTGGAAAACGTGCACTGGGCATCATATTGCTCACACCATTCATACAGTGTAACACAGTTCTAACAACGTTGTGGCGTGGGGATGCTTTTCTTCAGCACGGGTAAGAACAATGGTCAGGGTTGAAGAATGAGGCTAAACACTTCAATCCTGGGGGAAAGCCTTTTGAAGTCTACAAATACTTGAAGATAGGGCAAAAGTTGACTTTCCAGCAGCAATATGACCCTTAACATATGGTCCTAGCTAGAATGGATGTGCAAAGCTGGTAGTGACATACCCCAAAAGACTTTGAGGCTGTAATCTCAACAAACAGCTGCTATAAAGTATTGACACAGGGGGCTGAAAACAAATATAGACCACACTTTACAGAGCCTCCATGTCCCTGTCATAACCCTGCTTTAAACTTCTCCCTGACCTGTCTGCTGTGTTCCTTGGTCTTCATGATGCTGTTTGTTCACTAATGTTCTCTAACAAACCTCTGCGGCCTTCGCAGAACACCTGTAGTTATTATCATTTACTTGTCACTTAATATTAGATCATAAAATTAATTCTAGTTTTTAGTTTTAATGGGGCGGATTGTGAAAAGGATTAAGGTATACGAACACTGTTGCAAGGCATTGCAATTTAAGTATTTAGCCTCTTTAAAAACTGTCAGTAGCTACTTTTGCCTTTAGCTTGTAATATTTGGAAGTATTTTGTTGCTGCAGGCTGGAAATTGAGGCCTAAAGTGTGTTTTTATTATTTGAAAGTGAAGCCTGTTAGACAGAGTCCATTTAGAAAATGTCTCTGATTACTCTGCTCACTCGTTTCTGAGCACATGGACCAAGAAAAACCTGGGATAAAAATGCCCATTATTGGGTCCTCAGCAGAATTCTGAGAAATTACTGTGGTTGGTCTGAGGGGAACACAATTGAGACACATGGACTGCTTGACCTCACTTGGAGGTAATCAGCAGGGTCAATTGAACCTAGCTAATGTTGAGCTTTTCAAACACAGCTGTTCTTGTCTGCCCTCCATCTTCAATCTTTATGGAAACTAGGCAATAAGATTTACGTTTTAGCAATAATTAACCTTTGGACTTATTTATTTACAAAATTTAAGAAGGCTTTTATGTCAGGAAAACCAAATACCGGGTTTAGGAACGGAAGCAAAGGGAAAGCTGGAAAAGTAGATTTAGTTAGAGGAGCCAAAACCTTGGGTCATACTCTGGAAAAAATGAGGAGGTCTCTCCCCACTGATTTCAGTCCTGGAACAGCAAATATACCACATGACATCATCCAAAGGTTTCCTTTGTATCTTCTGACTGGCTGTTTCCTGATCTATAAGTGATGTGTTGAGAACCGTGCTGAAAAAGTGTGTTGGGGTGAGAAAATTAGGATAGGATAATGACAGGTTAAAGATGTTGTGTGTGAGTGAAATAATGTTGTGTGTGAGTGAGATAATGTTGTGTGTGAGTGAGATAATGCAGTTCAGTGGCGAAGGTTCGGGGTTGAGGCAACTTGTGGGGTTCCACAGTATAACGAGAGCCAGGAAAAAGTAGTAAAAACGTGCAACACATGAGCTTGATGCTCATAATAATCTTTCATCTGGCTAATGCGATATGAAAGATTATTATGAGCTTGATGCTCATAATAATCTTTCATATCGCATTAGCCAGATGAGCTACGCATCCTGTTTCCTCATCCATATCTCAGGACTTTCTTCAATTTTCTGCTAATAACTCAGCCACCTTTTTTGCACTTTATATGCTTCAGGTATTCATATTTAACTAAAATCTTTGCATCAGGCTTTCCAAGATTACAGAACTTTTGCAGGGTTGGTTTCATGACGTTCTTCTGGCTCATTGCTGTTTTTTTTAATTTTCAGCTTTACTTTTTCCGAAGTAAAGCTGAAGATTTATGCGTTACACAGCCTACTGGGGGTCATTTAGCCGCAGTAACAGTTAGCTCACTGTGTATTGCATGCATAATGGTCTCTCTCCTGGAGCTCTTTGCAGAGACTTGAAAATGTCAAGCCTTGATTGTAAGTTTATTACTAGGTTTAGTGCACAATTTTGGGGGTTCTTTGAATCCTGTTTTTCATCAAAAGGAAAAAAAAACAGGGCCATTCATCTGTACTGCAGATCTACTTTGAGAAGGCATAACTATATAACCATATGGGCAATGTTAAGTAAACACCAAGACAGCTCTTTTTGCCAGGCGCTGAATAATTGTCTTGCCTTGCTCTCAGATCTCATCAGATGGATATCTTAACAGTTTGAAGGCTTAGGGAACACCTTAGATTATTGGTTGTGTGCTTAGAGTTATTTCTAAGCATTTTTTGTGTCACCCAAAGCTGGCATCCTCAACGGTTAGGTTGCTGTTGTCCTGAAATATCGCTGCTATTTGGAGGTATAACCAGACTGTGAAAAAGTTGAAGCAGCTATTGTGGTTTTTGTTTTTTTGCATGTTGGCATAACTAAAAATGTGTTTTAGATATAGATAAAGAAAAAGCATTTTGCGAAACATTACATCCTATCATGTATATAACTCATATGTGTCACTAATGATGTACCCCTGTTTTTTATAGTGTGAGTGTATTGGCTTGTAGGGTGTCAAATTTACAGTGTTCCGCTATGTCAAAAGAGAGTAAATTATTTTCGCTACGATGTCACCTTGTTGTTTTTTCTTCTTTTTATTTCTTAGTAATCGCCTGACAACCTTTAATGCACTATACTCAGTCTCTGAGGCCGTCAAGTAGTCAAATAATTATTAGCTTAAATATTCAGAAAATAGAAACTCAGATCAGCTACTTAAAGTATTTGGCATGCCTAGGTAAGTCCATTTTCATCAGTGCAGACAAAGTGTCTGCCTAGCCTGGCATGGAATTAAGTGACATTAGTATCTGGTCATTGCTGCGAAATGTGAGTAGCTCTTCCATAAAACTTTGCAACAGGGGTCCATCTTTGCAGCAAATGTGACTTCTCTAAGTTGCTACAGTTTTTTTTATTATTATTGGAAACATGATGAGCCATTCAGGTAAATGCCAGGATACCGGGTTCCCCAGCACAACTCGAGCTGTAGGCGCAGTTAGATTGTTACGTCACAATGTTTCAGCTGATTGCTTAAAATGGTTACAGTTGAAAGTGTGCCAAAAGAAAACAAAGTAATAAAAACAATGAACACTTGTTTACTGTAGGCTTCATTTTGTGAAAGACTGTACAACATAATGTCACTTCAGGCACATCCGCTCAGCACATGTGTGGTGAATCACAGTACTCTAATGTAAATAGAAACAAAATAAGAACACATGCCTATTGTCAGCTTGTCTTATCTATGAACGCTGTTCATTTGCAGTCTAAGACATTGCCCTCATGGACCTTTTGTTGGTTTTGATTCTGATTGATGATCCGATTGAAAATTTGGATTCAGTCATGCCATTTGTTTAGTGCACATTTTTTAACATACACTTTCTAACATACTATTGATAAAACGATTACGCATCAGTCCACTAGGAGCCATAAAAAGCTTTAAATGTGTAGTTTTCTCATTGATGATGTTGAGTCAGTGGTGTAATGATGTATTGTGGCTAAATTAGAGAGTCAGTCTGCCTCCATGTGAAAACTGCAGTTCTCCCAGCTGGATGCCAATTCATAGTACTGTTTCTGCTTACAGACAGAACCCTGGTTAATGATAGATCATGACAAATAAATTAAAGAGTCAAGTTGTATACACTTGTATGATATACACTGCTCAAAAAAATAAAGGGAACACTCAAATAGCACATCCCAGATCTGAGTAAATGAAATATTCTCATTGAATACTTTGTTCTGTACAAAGTTGAATGTGCTGACAACAAAATCACACAAAAATCATCAATGGAAATCAAATTTATTAACCAATGGAGGCCTGGATTTGGAGTCACA
>JAHUTJ010026861.1:0-13695 GCA_036250325.1 Characodon lateralis
CCTAGAATATAAGACATGTTTCACACTTTTTTGTTCAGTATATAATTCCACATGTGTTAATTTATAGTTTTGATGCCTTCAGTGTGAAGCTACAATATTCAGTCAGGAAAATGAAATATATGAAAATAAAGAAAACTCTTTGAATGAGAAGGTGTGTCCAAACCTTTGGTCTGTACTGTACATAGAAACCACCAGAAGTTAAGAGTCTTATTTTTCTTGGAACCAGCATTTCATATTGTATCAGACCAGTATTTTCTTAATCTCTGAGGATTGCAAAGATTTTTAACCTTTTGTTACCAGACAATTTCTGTTGTACTGGTTCCCTCTTAGAAAACATATACTACAAATCCAATATAGCTTTCTTCTGTAGTGCGTGTGTATAATTGACTGCCTGCTATAAAGAGTACATTGCTTCCTCAGGCTATCAGTGAGGTCTAATCCTCATCACGTTCAGGTAAGAAATATAACAAGATGTCTGTTATAAAATCACCAAGGTCCTATGAATACACAGAAAATGGGTCACCCTAGATCCATTGCTTGCAGAACCTTGCAAACATATTCATAACTCTTGACATTCTTTAAATTACTCACATTGCAAACACAAATGTTAACATATTTTATTGTGATTTTAAATGTCAAGCTGACACAAAAAAGCACATACAAGATTCCCACAATGGGTGGTTAGAAGCAGAGGAAGCCAACTCCTCATTGACTACACGTCAGTCAATCAGTCAGTCATTTTCTATGCCGCTTCTTCCATAGTGGGTCTCAGGGAAGCTGGTGCCTATCTATAGCAGTCTATGGGCTGGAGGCGGGGTACACCCTGGACAGATCGCCAGTCCATCACAGGACAACATACAAATAACCATGCGCACACTCATTCACACACCTAAGGGCAATTTAGAGAGACCAATTCACCTAACAGGCATGTCTTTGGACTGTGGGAGGAAATTAGAGTACCCGGTGAGGATCCACGCAAAACTGCACTGGGCAGTTGCCCTGTGCAGCTTTTAAACTTATCTGTCAGTTGTGCCTCGAACAAGTTTTCTTTTGACTACACATGCTTTATATATCACTGAGGAATGTTTTAACTGTGCTTTGTACTCTGGCCTTTAGGAAGAGTTCCAGGAAGACAGCCATTGCAAGTCTCAGTTGCAGTTTGCCACAAGTGATACATGGGACATTTAACTTTTTGACCAGCATGCCAAAAAGTGTGTAGCAGAAAGATAACACTGATCATCACCCTGAACACACCATCCCAACCTTAAAGTATTGGTGGCAGCATCACGCCGTGCAGATGCTTTTCTTTAGCAATGATAGGGAAGCTGGTCAGTGCAATAAAGAGGGATCCTTGAATAAAACTTGTTAGAAGATGCAAGACTTGAGGCTAGGGAGGAGGTTCACTTTAAAGCAGGAAACAACCCCAACAAACACCAACAGATAAAATTGAGTGATTCAGATTAAAGCATATTCATGATTTAAAATCACCTGGTTGAATTCTGGACTTAACAGATAACAGATAATCTGTCACAAGACTTGAAAACTGCTGTCAAAATGGTTTCTATTCAATATGACTGAGTTTCAGGTATTAGGAAAATACGAATGGGCCAAAATTTTATCTTTAGATGTGTTTAGCTGGTGGAGACATACCTTAGAAGGCTTGCAGATTTAATTGCACCAAAATGTACGTATTAAAAATTCTTTTTTATTTAGCTCACGTTTCAATTAACAGAAAAATGCTTGAAAAAAATCAGTCTGTTTGAAATTAATCTATATAATATGTTTCACTCAGTGACATAAGTTAATAAAATAAATAAACTTTTCTGATATTCTGATTTATTGAATGGGTCTACGAGGAATACATTTTTTTTTCCTTTCACTTAAAAAATGTGCTACTTTGTGTTGGTCTATGACATAAAATCCCATCCCAAATACATTGAGGTTTGGGGTTTTAAAATTATAAACTTAAACAATCCTTTTGCAAAACATATATGTTAGAGCAGAGATTGTTTGTCATCAAGTTCATTTGCATTGTGTTGCTACAGTGATGTAAGCAAGATCTGCTTTGTTGTGTAAGTTTTACCCTGCATAGAAAAGGTGGATGGATGGAGTTGTAATCAATTAATTTCATTAATATCTAAATCCTAAGTAAGGGATGTATTCGAGCACATTCTCAGGCATCATTTTATTGTTTTCCATAGTGACCACAGAGCTGCATGACTGAAACCGCAAACGTACTGTATCACTGAACTAAATAAGGCAGCCTATGAGTCATGCTGCTGGAAGCTTCTATTAGATTCTCTAGATCAGGGGCTCATTGAGAGAAAATACCATCCAGCCCATACTGAATAGCAAACAATGTCTATTTAAATAATATTAGTCATGACCAGTGACTCCCTGTCATGTATTTAGAATGATTTTGTTCAAATCCCTTCCATGACTGTGAGGGAAGCACAGCTGGTCAGATGACAGGCTTCAGCTTTTTTGTCACATATCTGTTTTGTTGTTGCTTTAAATTAATTCTGAGATGAATTGCACCAGCTGTTGTCAAGCTACAGAAAGTACCAACATAAAGTTTCAAAGCTGTCTGCTCCAAATTGTGAATAAAATTGAAAAATTATAAGAGATCTAATGACGTCACTGTAGGTCGTTCCATTCCATGCAGTCTGCTTGAAAAACCCCAGTGACCTTCACTAGACCCCCAAAGTACTTAGAAAAAGCTTTCTGTATATTATGTATTCTTAGACATTGCTCTGCTGTAGAGATGGGAAAAACCCAAACCATAAAATCAGAATTGCTTGGATGATTATCATCACTCACTGAATTTGTTAACATCCATTTGTCTTCTGTCACTTCCAGTTGGTTTCTGTACATCTCTGATGGTCCAGAGCAGGCTATAAAATGAGGTATGCTAATGAGGTTAGCATTTAATATTTTTGAAATCCACTGCCGAGGCCTCCAGAAGTTACAGCTCGTTAACTTAGATTATACATATCACAGCAGAGTTATATGTTCTAAATGATGAATATCAAACCACAACCGCAGAAAAACACACACAACAAGATTGTTTTGTTTGCCAATATCATTCAGGACTACATTTATGTTTAACTTTGTTTAGAATAAGCTATGTCTATAATAGCTGATGTGAAAAAGTACTTGCCCCCTGTCAGACAAACATAATCGAAGAAATACCCAAGGCAGTTTTTAAATGATTTCATTTTTATATGGGAAAAAAAATTGTGAATTACCTATATTAATGATATTTCAGTTTTACTAGCAATGCTCAGGCCTGACTAGTGCCAGACCTGTCAAGAAATCATATAAATTGATCCCACCTGATAATGTAAACAGATCTAAAAGATTTCACAAAAGCAACACATTCAACGTGATCTAAAAAATTTCAAGGGAATTACAATGAAAGCCATTATCAACAAAAACAAGGAACCTTCCCAGGATTGGCCACCCTACTAAAATTACTCCAAGAGTCAACCAGTGACTCAGCCAGGGAGTCACAAAAGAACCCAAACCACACATAAAGCCCTGCAGGTCTGACATGCCTCATTTAAGGTCAGTGATCATGATTTATGAGACTGGGTAAAATTGACGTTCATGGGAGAGTTCCAAGGTAAAAATAAATGCTGACCTAAACCATCACAAAGGCCCTTCTCAGATTTACCCAAAGATATTTTGATAATTTCTAAGACTTTAGAGAAAATATTCTGGGTACTGATGAGAAAAAAGTGAACATTTTTGGAAGGTGTGCATCTCATTACATCTGGCATAAAACTAGCACAGCATTGTAGATAAAAAACATGCTGACAGTCAAACATGGTAGTGGTAGTATGATTTTGGACTGTTTTGATTCTTCTGAAACCTGGACAGCTTTACATGATTGATGGAACCATGGATTCCACTCTTTACCAGTAAAAGCCTCAGGGAAAATGCTTGCCATCAGTTCTTGACCTTAAGCTCAAGCACTTGGCTTATGTAAACAGGACAACACACCATCACAAATGTGGAGTGGTCTAGTCAAAGTCTGGACTTAAATCCAATTCAGATGATGTAACGTGATCTTAAATAATTTGTTCATCTGGGAATACTCTGCAATGTGTCTGAATTAAAACAATTTGCCAAGACCCACAGTAATGTAAAGACTTATTATCAGTGGTCTCAAATGATTGATGGCAGTTGTTTATCCCAATACTTATTGGGATTTGGGGACTCCCTGGTGTCCAATGTTCCTTTTAAGTACTATAACCAGACTAGCAATGAGCTACAACTCTGTTGAGCCATGTTGATCCTGTTGAGTCTTGTCAATGTGAAGACAGACGTCACACTGACAAAAACTATAATGGCATCTTGCAAAATCCTATCATATCCCTATTACAGAGGGCCAGTCTTGCAAAACATTAGTTGCTGTCAACATGTGATATTGTCTGGTGAAGAATTTTTAAGCGGTTGTTATTAACACTGGATATGAAGTTAAATGTTTGAACATATGTGTTTGAGTCTTTTGAAGCCTGAAAACAAGTCATTCCTGCTTTGCCTTGTTGTATTGACAGTGTCTGCTCACAAGCTGCTTGTTGGAATTGCTGATAACATTCTTAATAGAATTGAAAAAGCATCCATCATGTCTCTGTGTGATGTAACCCTCAGTCTCTGTTGGGTCTCTTTCAGTAGCTCAGTAGTGTTCATGCTCCAGGCCCGGTCCTCCTTGATGTGGACTGCTAGAAAGCAGAGATCAGTGGTGAAATGTCTGCCCTCTTTTCCTATAGTCAACTATTATCACCTTGGTCTTGGAGATGTTGAGAAGCAAGTTGTTTTCTGTGCACTACGCTGTCAGCCGCTCAACCTCGCTCCTATAGGCTGACACATCCCCCCAAAAGATTAGCCCCACCACTGTGGTGTCATCTTCAAACTCGACAATGATATTGTTGTGGTACGCAGGGGTGCAGTCGAAGGTGTAGAATTTGTGAAGTAGGGGGTTCAACACACAACCCTGTGGAGAGTCAGTGCTGAGGGCTGAAGATGTATGTTAACCCAGTCTGACCCTCTAGCTGCGACCTGACAGGAAGCTTTGGTAAAACATACATGTGTAGTGTGGCAGTTCAATGACCCTCAGTTCTCTTGTTATGCCATCTTCATTGTTTAAAAACATCCATTATTCACTACAGCATTACTGCCTGAGTAGACAACCTCTGCTTGGGGACAGACAAGAACTTCTGAAACCTAGATGTGTTGTCACACCCATACTCAGCAGTAATAAGACCTTAATGATCAAAATGGTTTCAATAAGAATATACATTTATGCAGATGTTCACAAGTCAGTCAGTCATTCAGTCATTTTCTACCGCTTCTTCCATAGTAAGTCGCGGGGAAGCTGGTGCCTATCTCCAGCAGTCTACAGACAGGAGGCAGAGTACACCCTGGACAGGTCGCCAGTCCATCGCAGGGCAACACACACACACAGGACAAACAACCATGTGCACACTCATTTACACCTAAGGGCAATGTAGAGAGACCAATTAACCTAAAAGTCAAGTTTTTGGACTGTGGGAGGAAGCCAGAATACCCGGAGAGGACCCACGCATGCACATGGAGGTCCCAGTCAACTCTTTCAACTTAAGTCCAAGTCAAGCCTCAAGCAATTGAGTGATATTGCAGTCAAAATGCAAATCACCTTATAGTTGTAATGGTCTTTCTTGACACTTCTGCTGTATGGTTTACATAGAATGTTGCATTGATATATCTAAGGTATGATCATTAGCTTAAACTGGTAAATAAAAAAATACAATTTAAAAAAAGCACACACACAAATGTTTTATAGATAAATTTGTTAGCTGAATTTTTCTCCAAAATTGTTATTTTCTTACAAAACTGACATGTTTGTGGATACAATATTGTTTTGTTTTATCAGTGAATATCTGCTATCTTTCATTTTATAAGATAGTTGAGGGCTTAATAATTATGAAAACAAAACTAAAACAGATTAAAAGGATTCTGACAAAAAAAAAACGTAGCAGTAACAACCAGTAACGAACTAAAGTTTGCAAAGCCTTGGCGCTTGTGTGTAGCATAGATGCTAACATCAACCGTTTTTAACTCAGAATGTAGTGCTTGAATTAGCAATGAACCTTTGGAGGGGATCAGGCGCTCCTTCACAGTCACATCAGTGTCTGAAACTTGTTTCTTTACTAAGATGTTTTATAAATAAAACATTGTCTGTCATGTTGGCACAGAAACGTGTCTTACCAGACTTAGCATGCCCTGGACATGGTGCAACCTCTTTACTGGTCAGGCAAACGCCAGCAGAAAACGACATATGCCCGTGGGCCCACTTGCAATACACAATTCACTTCTTCCAGGTTTTTCCAGGTTCATGTTCAGCAGCTTAGTCCAAAATGGACACTATGTCATCAACACGAGATCTTGCATATGCAGTTGGACTGCGGTTGTTTGTCTCTCTCTGGTCAACATTCGTGTGACTGGAAATATTCATCCACCTCAGCCCTCTTCCTCAAACTCTTCCTCATCAGTTTCTTATTCCTATTCATCAAGAAAGCATGTCTCCACTCCCGATACGTCAGCTTCAGATGATTCCTCCTCATCACTTTAATTATTTTCCTTTCCTATATACCCTCTTCCGTTTCTGCAGAAGCCAATGTGGAATGTGTTCTTCATGTGGTCTGTATGTTGGATCCTCTTCTGAACCTGAATCTGTTGCACCCCATTATTTGATGAAGTAGATAAAAGCATATAATTGACTGATTAACGAAAACAGATGATTTAAAACATGTTTGGTGTGCTTCATCGCAGCGGTAATCACTTGTATTTATGGGGTTCCAAAACATTTTCCATTTCCAGATTCAATATTTTACTAGATTAAAATTTTAAAGGGGACATATGCAAAATCCAATTTTTTAGCTTTAAAAAACATTTTGTTGTCTAGTTGCAGTCTGTAGGAGTGCAGAAAAGCTTATTAGTCTCTAGTTAATTTAGTCTCTTTAGGTGCTTGATAAACATCTTTATATTCTGTTTGGATCATATTTTTCAGTCCGTTCAGTTTTTCTGTCATCTGTCACATTTTTTCAACTGTTACGTCACAGTATTTGCTGCGGAACAGCTAAATAAGGTCATGGACTTCCAGCTGATCATTTTCCTGTATACCGCCATATTTATTTCTCGCTGCGATTTTGTAGTCCAAGCTCAAGTATGCCTACGCTGCAAGAGGATAAGTTTGGTTTGGTTGTTGGGTGCATTAACTCACACAATTCATTATATCGTCCCCCAGCATCACAACCTCTTCAAAGTAAATTTTATTTTTTATGGCAATTCCTATTGTCCCCACTTCAAGCACAAGTGACTTCAGCAACCTTCTCCAGTATCAAGGATTTGCCGACAGACTCCGTGTGATTAAGGGGTCAGTTCCTTCAGTCTATAAAAATGACGGATGCAGCAAAGCGGTAAGCTGCAAATAATGCTGAAATGACAAACTTTTTTTTGTGCGTTGGTATGACTATTGTTCTGATAGCAGTAGTATTGTGCCTTCTGCTTATATTAATGCTGTGTCCTGCTTTTATCTGCTCAAGGACAGAACTGTACTGTGTGTTTTAAATAGTATTATTGCATAAACAGTTTTGCATTGTTTTTGCCATTTTGTCTTGTTTCTGCTGCGCTAGATAATTGTTATCAAACTACAAAAATTGCCAAATGGGTCAAAGTGGAGTGTTCTTTGACCTGGAGGGGGAGGAGTGTGAAGTGCACCAACAGCATGTAAAGAGATGGCACCAAAATAAGTTGTTCTCAAACGCACCTCAGAACAGGGGTATAAAAGAAGGGCCTGTGGGGCTACAATAACAAGGAGTTCAGACCAAAGCATAGCAGTTCACTTTATATAGACCAGAACTGAATGATTTAAGTGTGAAAAGGAAGGATTTGAAAGCATGTTATGTCCCTTTCAAAGATTTTTTGAACATTTGAATACAAGGAAATCTACTGTTTGATGCCTAAATTTGATCCAATTTTAAAGCCAAACAGGTCCATGCTCTGGTCCAAGAAGGTCTTGATGCCACACAACAGCAAAATTACCTTTTGTTTTATGGAATGAATTTATACAGCATTTTTCTAGTCATACCGATGTGCTTTTTATTAGAGACACATTCACTGACACGCACGCATTCATACACTGATATGCAGTTAGGTTGGCAACTTGGGGTTTACATACCCTCTTGACATGTGACAGGAGGAAGCTGGAATCAAACCCCCAGACATTTAGAATGAGAAACATCTACTCTTCCCACTGAGCCATTGTGGGTTATCTCACTCAATGATTCCTGGGGCTCTAAAAACTCAATTATATATTATTTTTCACTCCACTTTTTCAGCCTAAATTCAGTTGGTTTTTTTTTGTTTGTTTTTAAGTTTTAAATTTTTAAACTAATGTTACATCCCAAAGCACAGAAATAAGAAAAATAGATTTCACAAGAAGGGATGAAATGGGAAGGGGCTGGTTCAAAATGGGGCTGCAACTTGGTCAAGGGGGAAATGGACTTGGCCAAACCTTTAAATGTTATGATTTGGGGTTGTTTGGTTTTTGGTTTTGGGTTTTTTCTTTATATGTTTTTCACTGCTGAAGTTTTCAATCGTTCTTCTGTTTATTATTATTATTATTATTATTATTATTATTATTATTATTATTATTATTATTATTGTTAGATTTTTTAATCATATTTCTGTTTGTTTTCCTGGTCATGCTTTAGTTTTTGTATTCATGTTTTGCTAAGTTGTTTTCTTGGATTGGGCTTCTGGTTATGCTTTGGTTTCATGTTTTTCTAGTTTGATTTCTATTAGTTTGAATTCCTGATTTGCTCCAGTCACGTTTGTTCTCTTCTGTCAATTAAGTTTATTTGGTTCACCTGCACCTAGTTGATCTGTCTTGCTTCACCTGGTTCACTCTCCATATATACACACCTGTTCTGTTTATTCCTCGTGGAAACATTCTCAAATCATGTCTTGCTTACAGATCATGCTCATGTCTTGCTTTTTGGACCATGCCATGCCTGTCTAACCAGCCTGTTTCTGTTTTGTTCTTGCCTCATCTGTGAGTGAATTTTTGCTGATTAAATCTTTTTTTTTTTTTCACTTACCATTACGTTGCGTGCTCGTCTGCATTCTGGGGTTCTATTTCGTAAGCCCTAACATTAAAATGAGTTGAACCTCAAACTTCTTGTACCATCTCACATACAGACATACCCAACAGACTGATAAAAATGTCATGTTTTAGTGAAATCTGTCAAAATATTCTGACAGAAATATTTTCATTTAGTTTACCTCTGTGCACTGTGTGTGCACCCATCCAGGAAGACGCATTCGTTTCAGTCAGATGCATTCTGCATATCCCTTTACACAGCGATCACAGCCAGAGCTCTGTGTGGTGAACGTCACACATTAATTATACATGGGCAGTAATGGACACTTTTCCTGAGTGTGTAGCGCAGTGGAACCATTAAAGATGAAAATATTTCAGGGTTCGTTCTTTGCAACATCAATTAATTACTGTGTCATTCTCATAAATTGCCAATCCCTCTCCCTGAAGTCTTCCTCCACTGTGAGGCACCTGAGGTGTCCTCGTAGGAAAATGCTCGCAATGTAAAACTTCAAGGAATAAATTTGACGGTAGTGATTTTTTACTTAATTGTTGAATTCCTCTTCCACTTATTATCAAACACATGAAAGGTCTGTTTTACCTGAAACCAATCTGATCGCTTTCAGATATTTTATCTCCTTATCTTCCCTCATTTTATTTGAACTGAAACATTTTTGTTTACTGCTTTAATTCTTGTTCCCAGCTTCCACAGATTCAATTGTCCCCTGTGTCTGTTATCCTGTGTATGTTATTTATTGCTTTGCCCTGTTTCAACTCAAAGTGTATTATACAAGTGTATAACTAAGGCCTTAAGGTCTACTTGATTTTGCTTATGGAATAATGCTGATTGAAATAATAACACTTGGAAATGCAGATATGTGGGCTTGCAGCTGGATGATTCCTCCAGATTTAGTTGCATTGCTTTGCAGCAGTCACAAAGTTAATTATGCCTGCACTAAATGATGCTAATTGTTGAGACAGCTTGGTACTCCGTGCACTTTTTGGTAACATTGCTTTTGATGTATATGCGTTTATGCTGGTGAGTCTTCTAGGGTGCTGTCTTGCTATCATTTTCTTCATCCTTCTTTCTCTTCTCTATTCTTTTCTCCTCCTCTCCCTTTCTTCTTTTTGCCTGACTTCCCTCTCTTTGTTTTTTTCCCCCCTTTTTCTTTTTCCATCTCTTTGTGCATTGCACTTGAAATAATCCCAAAGCAGTCTCTAAGAATGTTTATATATATATATAAAGCATGATTTATATATTTAGAGCAGTCTTTCTCAGTTGGTGGTTTCTGGTCCAAAAGTGGGCTGCGGGTCTGTTTCCCCCCCCATGTAGTAAGAGCTAAGCCTATATCAGTTCTGGTGCTGCACTGTAAACCACTTGAGCTGTAAAAGGTCCTTCAGCTCTACTGTTTCCTGAGTTTGGTTTCTCAGCTCTGGTTCTAAAGCTAAAGACGCAGAAACAGACTGAACGTTGAGCATGACCATGCTAGTCTTAAACCCAAGGTTGTATTTAGTACTGAATATTTTTCAATATTTAGCTACTAATAGGTAGCCAGAAGAAAACTACATTTTGTAACCCTAAACAATTTTAAATTGTACTTTTCTATATTGTATTGTTGGTTTCAGTGAGAAGTTTCTCAGTTAAAGTTGCATAATTTGAGATTTAAAAAAATAAAAGATGATATGAAACGGAACAACTTGAAAATATTTTCAAAAGCTACAGTTTTGTCTTATGTATTTGTTTCATGAAAACAGCAATAGAGTCTTAAAAAAAAAAAATCAGCTTGATGAATAATTGAATAAAAAAATTCCTTGACCTCTGCCTCTAAAAAAAAAAAAAAAAAGTTTTCTCCAGTTGTTTGGAGCAAGAAGTAGGACTGCTCCCCCATCCCCCACCTGTTTCTGTGCACTGTGGGTCATTTGGCTGAAAAGGTGTCTCCTACCTTTTATTCTTTGCTTATAAGACACAGATTTAATTGTTTGGAAATATAAACACGGACAATTAGTTCATGCTAAACATTTTGTTTCATTTTTTGTGTGAATACTGTGAAGCTGTGTAAGAAACTCTTAAAGTCATTACAGTGTGAGAATCACACCGGCCCATGGCTACAATTACTTTTATAAACACCTTGTAATAACAATAATGTTATATCTAAAGAAAATATGTACATTATATTACATTATGTAATTCAATACAATTTTTGATACTGTATGTTTTTCAAAGCCAGAATATGATAAGACAAAATATAAAATAAAGTGTTAAATTAAAATGATTTATTTCCTGTAAAGTAAACAGGTGATTAAAAATCCTCCAAGAATAATGCTTCTATGTTTTTCTCCAGGGAATTTTCTGCTCACATCATTAATACAAGATTTTGTCGAACAGCCAGCCTTTTTTTAGCACATGAAAACAACAAAAATAATGTTGTGTATTTCCTCTTCATAGAAAACAGATTGCTCAATATCTCTGATAATAGGGTGGGGCGCTGATTTCTTATTTTTTATCTCAGACACGCACTGCTTCCCCTGCTGAGATACTTTTCCTCATGTTATGCAGTTTTCAAACTGTCATTAACCACATTGCTCTGATGGTTTTTAATTAATATTTTAAATTGAAATCTTTTTCTATTACAATTCCTTTTTCACTAAAAAGCCATATTTAGGTTTTTTACACACTTTTGCTTTTATCATTCTTGCCTCCTGCTTCAAATAGATGTTCCTTAAAAAATAATCTTTGACTTCTGAGGAGCTGGTTTGATAGCCATGCTTTCCGTAGCTAATTTGCTTTGTATTATCGATGGGTTTGCACAAAATGGCCCCACATACACACATGCACAGTCTAGCTTAGTGTCACAGCCTTCCTCTATTGTGTTCAGTGCAGCTGAACAGAAGCTCATTTTGGCCTTTAGCTGATTACTATCTACTCATTTGGCAAGGTTCACATGAAACAAAAAAGGCTTTCACAGATGATCAGCTTAAAAAATGCACCCTCATATGCAGAAATGAGAGTTATTAAGTACAAGTCATTAGTAGATGTCAGTACTAAGCAGTTTACTATGGTTACCATTTTGAAGCACTGCCCTGGGAACAGATAAATTTTCACGCCATTTAAAGCAATCAGAAAGAATTTTAGAAAGTTATTTATGTGAAAACAATGAAATAATGTGATAAGCCCTCTTTGAAAGACAAAAGTACCACTTGGATGTCTGCCTTGGGCTCTGACAGACATCTTGAGATCTCTCGATATTACTTGAAATGAAGTTTTTCTGCATCTCCCAGGAACCTTCTAGGACACCTGCAACAGATGAGGCCCACATCTGAAGTGGGTACCAGCAGGGAAACGTGTTAATGAATTAATATGCATTGCCCCAATTAGGCTTTGCACTGCAATAATTATCGCACTCACACGTTTCATGCACTGGAAATCGGGACATCCCATTGCGCAGCCTTGACTACCCAAAAGGCCTGTGGTGACTTATTTTTACTCCGGATGAGGTCAAACGTTTCTGATTTGTTCTCGCTGCACATTAATTAGCCAGAATTCACTTGCAGAAAGAATGGGACGTGACAGATGAGGTTCCTCCAAACTCATCTCCGGGGATTGAGGAGGTTTTTAGAAAGCAGCACATGGTTGTGTGCTACTTGCCATTACCATAATCAGCGTATGTTCATGGTCAGATGGTGAGCTAACAAGATTTTTTTCTTTAGTTTTTTGATTTTCTAATTATTTGAATAAGATTAAGAACATTTGGTAAAGAGTCACTAAAAAGAGTGGGACAGAAAATGATGTTTCAAAGGTTAGATATGTGTCCAAACAAAAGCTAACTGTTAATCCTTGAAAGGAATTAAGCTATCATTTAAGCTATCTTGCAGCTAACAGTAAAATATTAGTGATAATAATCAATATGAAAGATAAGTAATCACACACAGAATCAACACATTTAAGTTTAACAAGTTCAACTATAAAGTAGGAAATTCATTCATTCATTCATTCATTCATTCATTCATTCATCTATCTTCTATACTGCTTTTTCCATTGTGGGTCACGGGGGGGATGGTGCGAGAGTCTACGGGCGAGAGGCGGGGTACGCCCTGGACAGGTCGCCAATCCATCGCTGAAAAAAGTAGGAAATGTGATCACAAAAATATTTTCACCAAAAACAAATACATTCTTACCTCAAAATTATGTTTTCACTCACTACTTTTTATATGTCTTCGACAAGATTCTACAGTGCCTTGCGAAAGTATCCAGCCCCCTTTAACTGGTCAACCTCTTGCCACAGTTCAGGCTTCAAACATAAAGATATAAAATAAAAAATGTTTGTGAAGAATCAACAACAAGTGGGACACAATTGTGAAGTGGAAGGAAATGTATTGGATGTGTCAAACATTTTTAACAAATAAAAAACTGAAAAGTGGAGCATGCAATATTATTCGGCCCCCTTGCGTTAATACTTTGTAGCGCCACCCTTTGCTGCAATTACAGCTGCAAGTCGCTTGGGGTTTGTCTCTATCAGTTTTGCACATCGAGAGACTGAAATTCTTGCCCA
>JAHUTJ010026862.1:0-13690 GCA_036250325.1 Characodon lateralis
CATGAGACTGTCCTACAACAACAGAGTGTCTTCAGTCAGAGGCTTCTTCAGATCTGCTGTAAGACGGAGCGCTACAGGAGATCCTTCCTGCCCACAGCCATCAGCATCTACAAACGGCTCTTTGAAGAAACCTTCATAATGAGCTACAACAACATTTAATTTCCCTTTGGGATTAATAAAGTATTTTTGAATTGAATTGAATTGAATTGAAGTGCTTAATTTGCAGCCTGGATCTTTCAACTCCAAGTTTAATCACAAACAAGCTGTCTATGCATCACCTGTTAATAACTTTTATAGATTAGCTTTTTATAGGTCTGCAGAAGATCACTGGTTATCTTGATTTTACAGGCTTCAAGCTGTGTGTTTGTAGTTTGAGGATGCTGTTTCAGACTAATGAAGGTCAACAATAGAGGCTACTAACAACATTAGCATAGATGCTGCTGTGGCATTAAGCTCACAAGAATAATTCCTTATTAGGAAAAGACAAAACAACAACATCATCATCAAGGTCTCCATTTTTTTCAATGCTGGTTTTAAGGCAAATTTTATTTTAAACTCTAGCCTCCATCTTATTAATTTGACTGGGTAAAGTTAGTTCATGATAGTCGTTGACTGAAACATGGTTTATCAGGTACCTGCAAAGTCAGCTGAGAAAATTTCCACTCACAAAGGTAAAAGTCTAATTGTTATTTTATTTGTTTTCTGTACAGCACTTTGTGATGGTTTGATCTGAGAAAGGCGCTCAACAAATAAACTTTACTTACATACTATACATGCAGAATCTTCAGGAAGACAAGTTAAACATTTTCTTGAGCTTTTCTTTTTCTTTATTCTAGTTCTGTTTTTTGCTCTTCTTTGCTTTGCCTTTATTCAGAGATTTGCTCTCCCTCTGTGGCTGGAGCATAATCCTGTGGGCTGCAGTGCAAACACAGTTCAGCATAAGTTTTTACTTTACCTTAAATTTGTAATGCTCATCTACTGTTTGTGAAAGACTGGTGCATGTCTGATGTACTTAAATATGAGATTGTTTAATTTTTTTTTTTTATTCCCAGTAGCTTTTGCGGACATTGACCTTAAATGGTAGACACCTCATTAGCTTAGTTGCCTAATAGAGACAATACATCAGTACATCCACCATATTGTGTGTGGCATATTTGTCTTAGAAACCAAAACAAACATGCCTATTAAACTGTGCTTACACAAAAATTGCAAACACAAAACGTTAAGCTCCACCAGTACTACTATTTTTTTTATAATACATTTTTATTTTAATTGAAGTGAGCATTAAGGGGAAACGTATGATATATGCAAATAAAATAATACAGAACAACTAATATGAAACACAGTGTGTTAAAATACACTTAAACTTATTTGTATATCCTTCTGACTGTAAATCATACCAATAAGAGAACCTCGGTGTAACGGTATTTATGAGACTGTTTATATTTTAACTGTTTTGTTTTGCAAAATAAAATGATAAGGTGATTGAAGTGAACACTGATTTACCTTTTTCAGTCACAGCTTGACTTAGAACCCTTGGGGATCATCAAATGTCCATCATATGATTTACATGGCTCCCCACCCTGAGTACCATGGTCCTGGGGGTATCACAATCACCCAGAATCAAGTTAAAAAAGATCGGTATTTACAAACTAGGTACGGCTATATGAATATTTGTATCATGGAAGCAGTCAAAAATAGAATACAGCATACAGCTCACATGGTGATAATGTTATATGAATTCAAATGATATGAAATGCAGTATATAATAACACTGCCATAAATACTTAATGTTTTCAGAGTGCTGCGTTAATTTCTCCTGGCTTGTAGAGATTGAAATAGTTTGCTTCTATCGCAAACTTAAAGAGATAAATAAGAGCTTATATTTATCCCTCAATATTATATTACCCTCATACAGAAACATATTGCTGTCATATGCTCATTTAATTTAAGGCCATTTCAGTATTATAGCACACTGTGGGGGGAATTTCAGATTAGTTATAGCATTTATGTCCTTCCATGGATGTGTATAGGAGATTCCAGAGTATGAGAACATTTATCCCATACACTAATGAACAAATAAACACCAATTTAAAGTGTGAAACTTTACCCACAACTCTTAGATTATGTATTTCTATGTGGCTCTTTATCTCCCTCCCTCGGCCTGCCTGGAATCAGCCATGTGTCAGTATTTGTGTGTGCAGGCCTCATAGAGGTGGTATTAAAGGTCCACAGGGAAACATTATCTGTTTTAGCAATCAACAATCTGATGCTAACCTTCTCTCTGCCTCCTGTCCCCTGTCTCTGCTCATCTGTCCCTACCTCTGCCCCTCTCTCCCACACTGTCTCTCTCAATCTATCCAGCTCTCTGCGGTGGGGATGTCAGGGGTCCCTGGGGAACCATCCTCAGTCCCGGCTTTCCAGACAGCTACCCTTCATCTCTCAACTGTACCTGGACTGTTGAAGTTAGCCATGGGAAAGGCAAGCAAGCTGCAAAGATCCTCACTCCCTAATAGATAGAGACAGACTGAGAGACAGTACAGTGTGACATGGCAAGCTCAGCGAGCTAGTTGCTTCTGTACCTCAGCAACAAACCAGCATTACAACCTTGTGCTGCTTCAAACGAAATCTAGAAAGGCTCTAGATGAACGTGTCTGGCTATAAAATTTTGTTGCACAATGTTATTTTATTATGTAAAAAATATTTGCAGGGTTGGATTTTTTCAGTAAAAATACTTCTGCTTATTATAACGTGTTGTGCAGGAACCTGCTCTGTGTTCTTATCCATCTGTCCATGTGTATCAAACAGGAGTCCAGTTTCAGTTCAACTCCTTTCATCTTGAGGACCAACACGACTACCTTTTGGTAACCGAGAACGGGAGCTTCCTGCAACCTCTGGCACGACTGACCGGCAATGAGTTGCCTAGCAACATCAATGCCGGTCTCTATGGCAACTTCAAAGCACAGCTACGATTCATCTCTGACTTTTCCATCTCATACGAGGGGTTCAACATAACTTTCTCAGGTATTGTACTTCTCCATGTCCCAGTCTTAATTGATAACACATAAAATCACTGGGTACTTTTCCTGACAGCAGTCAAGCTACAATAATATATATATATATATATATATATATATATATATATATATATATATATATATATATATATATATATATATTTTTTTTTTTTTTTTTTCTCACANTATATATATATATATATATATATATATATATATATATATATATATATATATATTTATATGTTTTTTTTTTTTGTTACTCACATCCTGAAAGACTATGATAAATTTCATTTAGTTTACATCTTAACCTCAGTGAAAGTAAATCCTTAATTGAAAGCAGACAAAATAACAGCAGACAATCTAAAGTAATAAATGAGATACATAAATAATTTTAGGAAAATAAATAGCTGTAGCAAAAAAAAAAAAAGAAATTGAGGACAGAAACAAAGAAAAATCAATAAATACAAATGACTGAAAATTAAAGACAAAAAATAAATAACAAATAATCACTTACACAAAAAATTACGTAATCATTGTGAACAAAGATTTTTTGATACAGTACAACATGTTTTTTTCTCCAAATTTCTAATTTGCCAATACGTTCTTAAAATTATGTCAACGGGTGATGGGGGGAGAGTTAAGAACAGAAAGTTCGAGGTTACATCTGCCCCTCAAAAAATAACAATAACCAGATTACCCTTTCAGCTCTTTCTCACTCTCGAGTAAAGGAGCTCATGAATCTGAGTTCATGCTGTGAGATGTTTTATAGCCTCCCAGATGGCATAAGCTGACAGTCAGAATGTAACACATGGGAGGTGTCACAAGAGATTTGATCCAAGCCAGCTAAAACAAATAAATCAAATAAATATCGTGGTGTATTTTTTTAAACACAAACTGAGAAAGCTGAACTGAGAATTCTCAGCATAGTCCAACAAGATGTTAGATAATTGTCCATACACTTACATAAAAAAAAATATATATTATTTAGATAATAGAGACTTAATGGAGACTTTTTCACAGCCTATTATTTAAATGATTATGCACCAATACAGATTGGTTAAAAAGTTATAGAGGGTTCCTGCTGCAGGCCTTTTAAATGATATCATTATTACAGCTACACCACTGAATTTGGTTTATTTCCTTCTTCTTTAATAGATATTCATTGATTTTTGATTTTTCAACAGAATATACTCTGGAGCCGTGCGAGGACCCTGGTATGCCAAGATTTGGCCGGAGAAATGGCTACAGTTTTGGGGTCGGAGATACTTTGTCCTTTTCCTGTAACTTAGGATACCGCCTAGAGGGGGCACCAGAGTTGATCTGTCTGGGTGGAGGGCGTAGAATGTGGAGTGCTCCTTTACCAAGATGTGTTGGTACGTAATCATATTTCTGTTTGTCTAAGGCTACATTACTGCTGTGTTTCATTGAGTTTTATCTACCTTGTTAGAATAGTATATGTATGTAATACTAGTAAATAGAAATTTAAATTTAAATGTGAAACTTGAAATTGCACGGTGGCACAGTTGGCCTGCACGGTGGCACAGTTGGTAGCACTGTTGCCTTGCAGCAAGAAGGTCCTGGGTTTGATTCCCGGCTGGGGGTCTTTCTTCATGGAGTTTGCATGTTCTCCCCGTGCATGCGTGGGTTCTCACCGGGTACTCTGGGTTCCTCCCACGGTCCAAAGACATGCCTGTTAGGTTAATTGGTCACTCTAAATTGCCCTTAGATGTATGAATGAGTGTGTGCATGGTTGTATGTGTGTTGCCCTGCGATGGACTGGCGATCTGTCCTGGGTGTACCCCGCCTCTCACCCATAGACGGCTGGAGATAGGCACCAGCTTCCCCGCGACCCACTATGGAATAAGCGGTAGAAAATGACTGACTGACTAACTTGAAATTCAAATTTCTTTAAAGCGATTTGTTTCCAATTTTTTGCTGTTTGCAAATTGTTTCAGCTCATAACAAAACTAAACTATTTGTGTGTGTTTTTTGGAAAGTATTTTGTCATTCATTCATTTGCCATTGGTAAAATATGAAAACTAGTGACATTATTTTTAAGGTCCCCTCAGAATATTATCAGTAAGGTCAAATATTTTCCCCTCGTTATATTGACACACACTTGATCCTACAATCCAGTACTGTAGGGCTCTCAACTTTTACAAGCCCATTTTTAATTACTAAAGGAGCACAACTCCTCAAATTTGAATAGATCACAAGAAATAATTTTGACATTTAAACCTTTAAGGTCAGAGTTCATGTTTCAGTGATGAGAAAGAGACTAAGCAAAAATGCCATCCATGGGAGAGTTCCAAGATGAAAAGACTGCTGACCAAAAAGAACT
Source organism: Characodon lateralis (assembly GCA_036250325.1). NCBI lineage: Eukaryota > Metazoa > Chordata > Actinopteri > Cyprinodontiformes > Goodeidae > Characodon > Characodon lateralis. The sequence continues at coordinate 5,362 of JAHUTJ010026862.1, forward strand.
CTAAGGCCTATTCTAGATTTATCTAAAAACATTGTAATAATCCCCAAGACCTTTGGAAAAATATTTTGTGGACTAACAAGACAGAAGTGGAAGGTATGTGTCCTATTACATCTGGCGCTAAACTAACACAGCATTTCATATGAAGGATATCATAATGACAGATGCTGGTATTGTGATGATTTTACTGTATTTCTAACAGAAATTCCCAAAACAGAATCTCTGTCCATCAGTTGATGAGTTCACAGGGCTATTCAACAGGACAATTATATATATATATATATATATATATATATATATACAGCATGAACAAAGGGTTTTGGAGTAATATTATTATTTTTTTTTTTTTTTGCTAAAAACCTTAATTTATGATGAAATGAAATAATTAAAAGAGACTGAAAATAAGCTTCTCTAGCTGTGTTCGTTTTGGCTTTCATTGGGGCTATTGTCCTTAAACAGGGCAATAGCCTCAAAAATTCTTCTAGACCACCAGAGAATCCCTGCCCCCTGCTCCACAAAGGATTGTATATGTCTAATCCAAAGGATGAGCACCATAAATCTGACACCTCAGGGCAAATAAGGGACGCATAAAATAGGATTTGATCTGGGAGCACATGTAGCAATGACGGGGATTTGACACTGCCTGCTGTGACACTCTCCCACAAGAGGTGTTGTTTTCTCATGAAAAAGTGCAAGAAAATCCAGGTACAGAGATCCGATCTTAGCGAACACCATGCAGTAATTGAGATTAAATGTTAAATCATTTCACACTACAATCCTATTTTCAGCTATGTATGATATTTGCAGTAGTGGTGTGAACGTCTTTGGTTCATTGTCATCAGTGTGACAAGACTGATAATGCAAAGAGGATTTTTTTGTGTGTCGTGTTTTGTACCACACTGCAAATTCTTATATTTTGTTCCTGTGTGGTATGTTCTGTTGCATTTGCTACGTGACATGATGCTCACCATGGAGCTCAAGGTGAATTGGAAAAGATGAAAGCACTTGCAATATGCTGTTTCTTGATACATGAGCACATATTCATACATTAGTCACTTTCCGTCTTATAAACCCTATTTAAAATCTTGCATCAAAGTCTGCTCCAAAGGCGTTTATTTTTTACTAAAATTACTTGTTAATCGTTCGGATTTTCACCATGAATCAAGTTCTCATAAGCCTGGCTTAACAAACACATTAGCACCTTTTTAATATTATACAAACCACTGCCTTGCACTTGGCCCTTTCTAACTATTCAGTTGACCAATCAGAACTAACTGGGCTATTTTAGGTGTAATACTTAAAGGCCAGGTTGTAAAAGCATAATACATTATTTGCCCAGAAAAATATTGTAGCTGCTGAACATTAATGTGTGAGGTCAGTTGTCGTGGGGAGCACACTACATTCTTAATGTACGCTAAAAGATCTCTTCTATAAGTCTAAAAAGACCATTCATGTCCTGGATGTTCCAGTGTTGTTCCAATCTACATTCCAATTTTTAATGTTATAATGCAGTCTTAATCCAGTGTTAAGGGGGACTTTCATAATGCACTATGTATATTATGGCTGGTATTCTGCTTGTTACTTTGAAATTGTCTATGTTTTTATGAAGCAGAGCCTAAAATGAGCTAGATAGGCAACAAAATGGTTTATTTTCTTTAAAAAATAACGGAGATGCAAATAAAAGGAAAAAAAGAACAAGAGTTATAACAGAGCAGGAAAGGAGAAAGGTGGAATGAAATAAGGGTGAATAAAGAGGGCACCGGTGATATAAAGTGGAAGTGAGGGACAAAGCGCAAGAACGAGGAAATTAAGAAGAAAAAGGGACAGGGTGAAGAGGTAATTTTCTAAATGGAAACTGTAGCAGGGTGATTTATTGATGATATGACAGCTGTAATAGGACTATTACACAAGTGTAGACACAGAACAGAAGGGAGAGAGGGAAGAAGAGAGGGGTAGAAAAAAAAAGAAATGATAGAGGCATGGATTTTGTCAATAGAGGCCAGATGTGAACAGTGCAGGGAGTGTATTTAAGTAAATTAACTTCTGAACTTTGCACTGCAAAACAGAAATTAAGAGCTGGAAAGCTCAGATGTTTATATAATGAATTGTTATCATACACACAGTTTGTTAGATTTAAGACAGATTGTTTTATATATATATTCAAACAAAGTTTATATTGTGGTTCCAATATAAATGTGATTCCAATATAAAAATGATGTAATGTTTTATCTTCAATACATATTCTCTTTGTCTTCAGCTGAGTGTGGTTCTTCAGTCATAAATAATGAAGGCATACTCCTGTCTCCAAACTACCCAATGAACTACGATAACAACCATGAGTGCATCTACAGCATCCAGGTAAAGCTGTAAATCTTCATAGCATTTGTCTATAGTCTTTTACTGAATACAATATACTGTAAAAGAGGACCACAGAGACTCCCACAAATCCTTGTTGGAAAATGGTAAAATCTGTATCAGGGTTTGTAGAATTTCATAGCCCTTTTCAAGGCATGTTGAGTGCATATTGTCTCCGTTGCTCGTCGATTAACCTAATCTGTATTCCATGTTGACTCAAGGTGCAAGCTGGGAAAGGCATCAACATCTCAGCTAGAACATTTCATCTTGCCCAGGGCGATATTCTCAAGGTAAATGCTCTTACACACATATATTAAGGGATGTCTGTATCATTCCACATATCTGATATCTATGCCAAATGCCAAAAGTAAATCATAAAAATTTTAGTCAGGCTAGTGCCGTTTGCTTTTTTAAATGTATGTTTTATAATGAGTTCTTTATTATTTTATTTGTACAGATTTACGACGGTAAAGATAACACAGCTCAAGTCCTTGGAGCATTCACTGGTTCGTCCATGTTAGGCCTCACTCTGATTTCCACATCAAACCACCTCTGGCTGGAGTTTTACAGTGATGCTGAAGACACTGGAGAAGGATTCAAATTGGTCTACTCAAGTAAGTTTGGGATATGTGCTTTTTATCATCTCACAATATGCTTGTAAAGTGCCTTGCAAAGTCTTCAATGTATTGTATTGTTTTTATGTAATAAACCAACACAATGTTGTTTGGTATTATAAAGGAGAAATAAATATTATGTAGGATTTTCATAAAGTATGGTGTGCTTTTTTGTTCAGCATCCTTTTAGCCAATGCTTTCTTAAAAACTCCTTTTGCTGCAATTACACCTTCAAGTCGTTAATCTTTGCACATCTACAGTCTGCAAATAGCTTAAAATCAGTCAGATTAAAGTAAAGCATCTGTAAAAATCTTGGCACTGGTTCTCAGTTGATTATTCTAACACATGAACTTGCTCTAATCTGAACCCTTTTACTCTAACTCAGGTTATATGTGTAGGTTTGCTGTCCCAGTGGAAGGTTAATCGTCGCCCCTGTCTCGAGTCTTTTGCTGGCTATAACAGGTTTTCATACAGAATTGACCTATGTGTTTAGCTCCATCACACTTCCTAAAACTCTAATCAGCTTCTGAGTTCCTGCTTAAGAAAAGCACCCCCACAGCATGATGCACTGAATAAATTAAGGGATAGTTTATTCATGGTGTGGGAGGGGGTAGTGCTATAACCCATTAGCACCTTCTACTTGTAAGTAAATAGTTTAGTTTTAGTCTCATCTTAGCAGAACACATTTTTCATGTTTGCTGTGTGCCCTACATGGCTCATAGCAAACTGCAAATGGACCTTCCTTTCACATTTTTTTAACAGTGGCATTCCTCTTTCCACTCTTCCATAAAGTCCAGTTATTTGAAGCTGTCAAAAGATTCTTCCACCTGAGCTGTGGATCTCTGCTGCTCCTGCTGAGTTACCACAGGCCTGCTGGCTGCTTCTCCGATTTATGCTCTTTGCTTGGCCTGTTAGTTTAGGTGAACATTTTTTCTAAGGCTTGCTTTTTATTTTCAGATGATGAACTGAGCAGTGCTTCATGATATGCTCAAAGCATGAGATTTTCTTTTATAATTTAACCCTGCTTTAAATTTCTTCACTACTTTATCCCTACCTATCTGCTGTGTTATTGGTCTTCATGGTTCACTTATGTTCTCTAACAAACCTCTGAGGCCTTCACAGAACAGCTACATTTATTCTGAGATTAACCCTCTCTATTGGAACCCACTGAAGGCACTTGGTTGCACCTTATTTAGTTTCACCAGAGTAAAGAGGGCCACATGTAAATGCACAACAACCTTTCTAGATTTTTGTTTTTAAAGGTTAACAAAACCATATATCATTTTCCTTTCACTTAATGATAATGCACTACATTGTGTTGGCCTATAACATAATATCCCTGCAATGAGGTTTGTGGTTGTAATGTGTCAAAATGTGACAACGTTTAAGGGGTAGAATATTTTTGCAAGGCACTGTATAATTTTTGCGGAAATAAAAATCTACCTCGATAGAATAAACTCGTGAAATGCAAAGTTATTACATGTAGCTTGTTCATGTAAGAGCTCTAGATCAAATGCTATGTTCTCCTAATAGTGTAAGTAGCAGATAATTGCTTTATTTCTCTGGACCGATGTCATAGCTTATGTATCAGGATGGATTTTCTTAATTCCTGCCCCAAATTGGGTTATGATATTCTAAATTTGTGTTTGCCTAAAATAACTTGGTAAACAGGTCATAGAGACAACTGTCTTTAAAACCAAAGAATTATCGGACATAAGTCACATTTTATCACAAAGCTTTTAAAGCTTAGATTTCAGCGTAGGATGAAGCAGTGTGCACATGTTTGACAGCACCCTCTCATTTCATCTATAAACTTTACATAATAAAGCTGAGTCATGGAAAAATGTTTTTCTTAGCATAGTTTCTGTATTTATTTGAGGCTGTATTGTCTTTATGCCGATTGAGTGGCATGAAACAACACTTACTTGCTGTTTTCATACTTTTCCAAAATTGTTTTAGTATATGAAAGAAAAGGATATTGATCTTAAGTTCTTTGCACTAACATCTTTTTTTCTTGTTTATGACTCTAAGCTTGAATGTATTTTATGTGAGTCTGATATGAAGGATAAAAGATGTAATCCAGTATAACTCTTGAGACGCACTTCAATAAATAATTCATGGTCTTTTGCTTTCTTTCAAATATTGTAACAAATAAAATTTGCGATGGGACAGCCATTCACTCCCAGGATGATGAAAGATGTGTTTGTGTTGCTCACTTGAAAAAAAGCACTGCTTTCCAAATGGCCATATTTAAGGATTTAGACATTCACCTGCATCACTCTGCCAAGAGAAAGCTCAAATGCTGGCACACCCTGTCTTCTGGGTAATGTCATAGATCAAATCCTGGTAATGGTCTTGTAAGGTTATTTATAAATCTATTCAAATCCTACGCTGTAAAACTGTGCACCAACTGCATATTCAGAATATTACCATGGAAACTGCGCTCCGACAGACTGTGAAAACCAACCTTAAATCGGATAAATGTATACATGCTCCAGTATCACTACTAATAACAGTATGTCTCATGTATCTTTTTAGGTTTTTCTATTAAATTGAGATGAGAGCTTAACAGAGTCTGTGATATCAGGAAGCTTAAAAACGGAATACTTGAGTGAGCTAAATATTCATGGAAAATTGCTGTGCATCTGCATAAAACTACATTTGTTTTGCACATATTGGCCCTACATGTTCCATTTGTGGGCAATTTTAAAAGTCTACATTGTCAGGATCTGCTTCCTTCTTTTTTGCATATCTTTAGGTTTTGAGCTATCTCATTGTGAGGATCCAGGCGTGCCTCAGTTCGGATTCAAAGTCAACGACCAGGGCCATTTTTCTGGGAGCAGCATTACATACAGATGCGAGCCTGGTTACACTCTGCACGGAGCTTCGACACTTAAGTGTATGACAGGGGAAAGAAGAGCCTGGGATAACCCTCTGCCCTCTTGTATAGGTATGTTCTTGCTATATGATGCATTTTACACATTGAAAATCATTTAAATACATACAGTGTGTCAGCACATACTGTATCTCTCTGTTATACATATTCATGCAAAGTGATTCTGTGCCCAAATAGTTTTTGTGCTATAGAGGAAGGTTATCCTACAAACTGAGATCTTTTGAGGGTACTTTACAGACAGAGTACTGCCACTTGGATGACTGGTCTTTAACAGCAATTATCAACAAGTAACAATTTATTCATCTAATGTGTTTTAAGAATATCGAAGGACAAAGCAACAGGGGGACCTGGCTAAGAAGTCAGTGACTCCTTGATTAACAGTGCCTCTCCACCAGCCAGTGTGTTTAGTCTCCATGGTAACTAACTCCTTTACCGTTCATTGGGCAGCAGTTGTCCCTACCACATTCCACCTACAGGCTGTAGCTCATTAGCATGCATTTTGTTCTCCATAACAAGAAAACTTTTATACACCATTGAAGATTATCCAAATCTCCATTTAAAACAAAAACCCACAAGTTTCCATGAAACCAAAAATAAACGTACTTTCCCTGAAGCACATGAAGGTGCTGGGAACTTGCATGCCGCCATTCTTAAAACAGCCTTTATGGTATGTGTTAACCAGCACGTGACTCAAGCAAACTCTTTTGTATAGTTGTGTGTAAATCCAGACATCACAATAATTTTCTCTAAGGTCAGTTCACACCATCTAAAACAATTGACCTTAAACATTTGTTGCCATAATTTTAAGCAAAATGTACTGACTCACTATTAACCATCACAGTTATTTGCCATTTTTTTACAGAAGCGTTCTAAATAAAATGTTGAAATTTGGTAGATGGTGTCCTAATATTAAAATAAAAATTACATCACTGAGTATTACCTTCTCCTTTGAGTTACCTTGTCAAGAAGGTCTATGTTGAAGCAACTGAAACTGTTGAGAAAACCAAACCTGGGAGGCAACTCATTAACTAGCAAATTTGGTGGTGGTACAAAGCTTTGGAGACTGTGATTAAAGTAAAGAAGTTGGCCTGCAAGCCTCACATCTTCATGCAGAGCAAACGTAGAACACACTTTAGCCTGCTACAAAGTGAACTATTGCAAAAGCTGCACGATTTCAAGCTTGAACTCTCTTCATTAAAAGTCTTGCACTCTTTCCACCATGAATTGTCAGTCATATAAATGCATACCTTCCCAATCATTAAGTCTTCATCCTTCTTAATGCAGTTGGAGGTCACAACCCTGAGTAATCAAAACTGAGAAGAATAAAAGGTGTGAAAGACTAGAGAAGAATTCTATGCCCTTCAACAAACCTTGCCAACCTTAATTATGTGACTAGTTGAGAGGGATAATATGGTCAAAAATCAGTTACAGTATATAGTATGAACAAAAATAATGAGTAATTAGAAAAGAATTGCTCCAAGAATTGAATGCCTTTTAATATGGGTTGAGCATGCAACAGAATATATTACACCATAAATTCATTAACATAGTTTCTGACTTGAGATATGAGTTTCTGAGGTGTTTGGTCATGCTCTGTAATACATGAAGTGGTTTTCTGCTAACAGTGTTTTTTTTTTTTCTTAGAGGATATTCTCTCTCTAAGCTTGAAATAAAAAAAGGTGGGAGGTCAATTTCTTTTTAAAACTTTGCATTGATTTATTTGTGTTATCATAGCAACCGTCTATGATTATACCAGCTGGATACACTGACCCATATGCATAACTACTTGCTTATAGGAGCCATTTTTCTTTCCTTTCCTTGAGGGTGTACTCATGTATCCTCTCTGCTCAAACACAGCCATACATACATACAACCACAAGAACAGAAGCCCTATCAACGTCTATTGATGTCTCTGTTAAATGTTGAAGGTTTAGGCAACCATCCGGTTCAAAAGAATTTCACCTTAATGTAGTTTTAATAGTCTATTTTGTTTCTACAGAATAATGCATCTAAGCACCTGCTATTTTATAGAAACAATAAAACACAATGGGAAAAGACACCCTTTGAAGTATTGACACATTTCTAAATACTCCGCTCTATATCACTACTGTTTCACTTCATTCTCCCAGTATGCAAACGGATGAATCTTTATCACACCACACTCAGAAATATTGACATAAACAAATCAATAATGTTCTCTCACTAGCTTCACAGTCTTTTTAGGCCTCCAGAATTCATGAAATTATATTAATGTGTCATAGGATTACAACCTGTGTAGACAAATGAGTTGTCCACTTATTTATTATAAAGCAAGTCAACCATGTTCCAATGGTAATCTAAATTAGACTTATTTGCAGTTCATTAAAACTAGATCCCCACAGGAAAGGTAGTGTACCATAGTTATATATATATATATATATATATATATATATATATATATATATATATATATATATATATATATATA
>JAHUTJ010026864.1:0-13681 GCA_036250325.1 Characodon lateralis
TCCTGTTAAAAGGGAGTTTTTCCTCTCCACTGTCGCTACATGCATGCTCAGTATGAGGGATTGCTGCAAAGTCAACGCCAGGGACTGTCCACTGTCGCTACATGCTCATCCAGGAGGAGTGAATGCTACAAGTCTCTGATTCGATGCAATCCCCTGGGTTTCCTTAGAGAGAAAAACTTTTTATCCAATTTGAATAAATAACTGAATCTAACTGCACTCTTCAATGGTTACGATTAATTGGAATGTATGTACCTGACTTTTGTGAAGTGCCTTGAGACGACATGTGTTTTGGATTGGCGCTATATAAATAAACTGAATTGAATCAAATATGATGATTCAAAATATAACAAAAGAAAATGTTCTGTGGAGCTCCATTCTATGGAGCTAATGGCAGTTCACAGTTACACCAAAAAAAAATAAAATGTTGTAAAATGCAGCAGCACTGACCAGAAAGAACTAATATTATTCTATTTTTTAATTGTCATCATTGGCCTCTTTTGCATGGTACTATTGTACCAGATACCTGTGGTGTTTCCTCATTTTAATATAACAATATAATTATTAGCATTATATACTAAATGCTTAAGTAGAAGACAACTGGAATTTTTTCCTTTCTGGAAAAATTTGACCCTGTCATCAAATAGGCATTTTGAGTTAACAACTGAAAATGGGTCAGTTCAGTATAGAAGAAGCCTTTTGGATAAGAGAGGCCTCAAGAAACAAGGACAGTCCTGTTGGCTTTGTTGTGGATTTTCTTATCAAAATGAGAGAGAAGTCAACTCATTAACAAGAGAAAGACTAAGTTTATTCAAAGGCATATCAGCGTTTGAAGACTCTGTCACTGTGCTTAGTCAGAGAAGCAGAAGTCACAAACAGAAGTCACGAACAGAAGTCACAAACAGTATTTATACCAAAATGAGGGTGTTAATTATATATAACAAAAGAGTTTAGAAATATGGCCCTGTTGTGGAAAATTCTTTTAAATGCTCTGAACTTCCCTTTACCTCTCTCCCTTCTGACCTCTGTGTTCTGTTACCCTAGAGGAGTTGGTCTGTAAATCTATTATCAGAAGTTTATGGTTAACACTCCCTGAAGGGTTATGTCCCAATGAAGGGCAGATGAGTGCCCTCATAAATAATCTTGTTACCTCTGACCCTAGGTGGGGTCTAGAGGACCATATCTCCAAACTCTTTTAAGTTCAGGTAACACCCACATGCTGTTTAAATACTGTCTGTAAACTCTTGTTCTGGGCTCTGCTTCACTGACTAAACTCAGTGACAGGGTCTTCAAATGCTGCAATGCCTTTGAATAAATTTATAAAGACAAAGTCCGGTCTTTCTCTTTTAATGAGTTAATTTCTCTCCCACTTTGATAAGAAAATCCATATCAATTTTGGCATCACGAACAGGATCCAACGGGCCAGAGGAATCCGCAGGAGGGGACAAGGACGCCTGGCCAGCCTGAAGACGTTGTCCTCAGTCCACCTCCATTTTACGGAGGGGAGTCCTTCCGCCTGCCTGCGGCTTCTGGGGGATCGGATCTGGACTATCTGGGTGAGAAGTTGTTCTGAATTATATAATGTATATTTTTTATTACACATTAACCATCATCTCCTAACTAATTAATTAGTGTCCAGAGTTGGGAGAGGGAGGACAAAGCCTGAGGGCCAGGTCACCCTGTAAGGAATACATGGAGGTTCTTATTGGTAACAATAAGATAAAGCAAAACAAAGGGTTTTGCTTGTGGTTTTTTGCAATTTTCTACACCTTATAAAGGAGAAATGCCAGTCGCCAGACGTGCTGCTGAACGGGTAAAAAATGGTTCAGGAACCTCAGAGGCATCAGCGGTGGGTCTTTCTCCAGATTCTGCAATTTATAAAATAATGAAGAAAAGGTGGGGATGATTGTGTTAAATGTGCTTTAATTTGGGAAGATAAGTTTGGTTTTCCACAGGGTGAAAGTTTGAGTGTAAATAAGTTAAATAGTTAAAAACAAAATTGTTTAAAGTAAAACAGGTGATGGATGGAGATTGGGAAAAAAAAAATAAGAAAAAAATTAAAAAGGCAAATGAAGGGGTTAAAGAGTTAATACTTTCCTGAAGGAAGTTTCGTTTGTCTTAAATACTGCAATCAGTTGGAAAAAGAAGGCAAAAGTGAGAAGGGACATTAGAGATGAGAAAAGAAAGTTGTTTTAGAAAGGAGTATAGTGCATGTTGTGGAAGGAAGTGAAAGGCATGTGGACAACTGACTGATAATATTTCTGTGTGCAAAATCTGAACCTATACTAAACACACACACACACACACACACACACACACACACATTATTTAGTTTAAATAGTGTCAAAATCTTAGTCTTTGTTCAAAAATACAAAAAATATTGAAAAGAGAAGCATAATAGTGAGATGTCTTTAAAGAGGCTGGCCATTCATTTGGAAAAGGTTTTAAGACAGTGTGAAGTTCATGACTTGTCAGAGAGAGACAATTTACAACTGAAAAACATTTGAGACAGTTCCCAATCTTTCCAGTAGTGGACATCACACAAAATCCACCCTAAATTAAAAAATCTTATTAGCTTCATCTTAGACCTCACAGGCCGCAGTAAGCAAGTGAAATATACACGTTCCTGACAGTGCAGCTGTAAAAAGAAACAAAAAGTTGTTGGGCCATTGACTAGAGCTCCATTTTTGAAGAAAGCCAAACAGCATTTTAACAGAAACACCTTTTACAAACTTTCAAGCATGTTGGTGGAGGGGTGGGGATTTGGGTATTGTTGTATACCAGAGATAGGACATCGGCATCTTCAGTTTTTAAGTTGGTCATGAACACCTCTGTAGTCCTTTTGCCAAACCTTGGTCATCAACAGGATAATGATCCCACACACAGCTGCAAACGTCTTACAGAATGGTTAAAATGGAGGGCAACCGAAGTGGAGCAAATTTCTGGTCAATGTTCAGATTCCAACATGACAGAATTGGTATGGATGGGCCATAAAAGAGATGTGCACAAGCAAAAGTCTGTAAACCACAATAAAATGAAGCAATGCTGCAAAATAGAGTGGAACAAAATTCCTTTCGCAATTATGTGAGAGACTAATAAATACTTTAATAATACTTTAATAATAAAGTCATATGGCAGACAACTACATAAAGGTTGTACTGCTACAGCTGGTTGCACACACTATTGAATTATGGGTGTATTTACATTTTCACATAAGACCTTTAAATTATGGCTTCAGCTTTGTTATTTTTTTGTTGTTGTTGTTCAGCAGTTTTACATCAGGGCTTGACTGTAGAGCAGATGCCTTACAATCAAGAAGGAGGTTTAAATCCTTTTCTGGGGTCTTTTGCATGGAGTTTGCATGTTCTGCCCATGAATGCATGTGTAGTTGGATATTTCAGTTTCCTCTCACAGTCCAACAATATGCATATTAGGTTAATTTGGCTCTCTAAAGTGCCTCCATGGATGTTTGTCCTGTGTGTATCCTTTTTTATTTTCCTTGAGATGAACTGGCAACATGTTCAGGGTGTACCCAGCCTATCATTCAATGATTACTGGAGATAGGCACCAGAACCCTCCTGCTACCCTGCTAAGACAGGCAGGTATAGATGATGGATGGATGGTTGAATGGATATATGGTTAACAATAGTGTTGTCAAAAAAGGTGTTGAAATGGAACTGATCAGATAAAGACATTTCAGTGACAATTGCAGCTGGTAGTAACATTTGTTTATTCAAATAATGGCAATCATTACAAACAATATACAATATTTCTGAGTGTTGGACCATTTGTTCGTTACTATACCTCCCAGTCTCATCTGCTACTATATACCCCAGTATGGTCTGCTACCACAACACCCAGCAGAAATTGCAGCTGATAGGAAGGGGCATTGCAGCTCTTTCTCCTGCTGGAAACCAAGACACGGTTACCACGCAACGGAAGCACATCATTCTGGAGAAGAAACCACATGTGGGTTTTCATTAATTCTCCCCACTGGCCAAACTCATGAGAAGCGCCACAGGTTAAGCTTACAGGGATAGGAAGACCTGTGAGTTTTACTTTACCGATTGAAGGCATGGATTTAACACGTAACCCAAGAAAAACCCACGGAGGTTTTCCAAGGAGACAACATTTTCCTTTTTGTTTTTGTTCCAGTCGACTGCTGACGGTCCATCATATTTTTCCCCATTTGCCTAAGGAGGAAGGCCGGCCGTCTTTAAGTTTGTTACGGATCCGTAACAAACTCCCCCCTCTCCCTCTGCTCCAGAGAAGACGACACCAAATAATCTCGTTTTGTTTTTATTTCTATTAGAGATAGCTTGGGCAGGATAGAATAGGATTTTAGGGCGATTTAGAATCGCCACTTATAGTCCATTGTGTTCTAAGTTGTATGTGCATGCAATGTCTTATTGAAACTTTGATCCCTGCTTATTTTAAACTCTGAAAGCCGCCACGCTTTGAAGCTGTTTGTGTCTCACTGTGTTTGAACACCTGAGCGCAGACTCAGGTGAACTTAAAGTTGGACTGCTAGAACCTCTTGGTGGAATATTCACTATTCCATTGTCTTCACTCTTCGTGTTTTTCCACTGGTTGCCGCCTAAACGTTTTATGACCCTTTGTGTTTCACTGAGCTCCAACTTTGGGAGTTTTATGACTGCAGCCTGGTGGAGGCCACTCCCAAAGCTTCGCCCACTACCATATTTTCTCTTGTTTTTGCCATAACTGCTGGTTTGACTTTCATACACACTCAATGTTGTTTTATCTTGTTTAGTTAGTTATTTTACCCCTTTTGTGTAGAGGTTCTGCATGCTTGATTAGGTGAAGATTATTGAATCAGAATAGCCAGGTGTATCCGGGCTATTGATTTAATAAATATTCACGTAAATAAAGAGAAAGTGTTTGTGGTTTTTTGAGCAAGAGTGATTTGTCTGTCAAAATAATGTTAAAGTTCCCTCACCTTCAGTGAAGCGTTTGATTAAACAGTGACATCTAGTAATAGTTATCAATTATTACTGAGAATTTAATAATTGTAATTATCAAGGGCCTTGAGCCATAATTACAACACCAGAGGACATCTCTGATTTCGATTCATAAGTAATGATTCTTGGTTAAGAAATTAATTTTTTTCAAATTATGATTTTAAATTATAATTCTTGATAAATATTAATTAATCAATAATCATAATTCTTACATGAGAACATTATTTAGCTTCTCTCCTATCTTCTGTTAAAGAGTACCTTCTTCACGACACTTCTGAGCATGATTTAAAGTGCACTGACCAATGCAGCCTCATCAATTATTTTCACCATGACAACCTCTTCTTTTCGGTGTATACTCCAGTACAAGGCTAGTAAAATTATAGGATCTTATATCAGTTCTCTTGAGAGTCCTTTAATTAATACTCCATCATTTTCAGAGTAAAATTCAATGGACATGAAGTGCAGTCTGGATAATAACATCCAAATCACTATGTGTTCTCTGCAGAGGATAAACCAGCATAAAATAAATGACGTTTGTCTTTCATTTTTGACACAAAATCTCTGATATGAAATCAGGTCAGTAGAGAATTAACTCAAAATGTCTTGCATAGAACAAAATTGGACATGTTGAATGCGGTTTATATATTTAATATTTTTGGCATCCTAGTTATTTTTGATGCTTTACAATTGAGTAGTTCTTTACACTGTTGCCCCGGAGCCAAAACTTCCTGATTTGAAGCAGACCTTGGGGTCTTTCTGCAGCAAGTTTGCATGTTCTATCTCTGCATTTGTGGATTCTCTCCAGGTACTAAAGCTTCCTCTTGCAGTCCAAAAACATGGATGTTAGGTTAACTGGCCACTCTTTACCAGCCGTTCTTGTAGCAGTCCTTTCTGCAACAGTGCACAACTACCTGGCAACACACACTGGATTAATGGATGGATGTATAGTTGTGATTGTGGAATTTTTTACAAATTTTCTCATATATAGGTCATCTGCTCAAGTCAGAATTTTCGGAAAACATACTGGGATTGAGGTGAGACTTCCTATCCAGTATAAGTAATATGTAATTGTAGCTTGCATGAAAGTAAATTCTAGTAATGATAGTAAAGTTTCTTTCAGTTCAGATTTTTGTTTTAGAATTATGCTATGCGAAGATACAAGAACAGCATTCAGAACAGTTTTTATTGGCTTTTCTGACACAGGGAGTAATTATTTCTGTTTGGAGTAAAGGTGTAGTCCTGCCATGTGTGGGAGAGAAGAAAAAAATAATTACATTTCTAGGATGTAGACCCTTACCTTCACTCTAAGATTTCCAAAAGGCTGCCAACATTTCCATGTCCAGCATGTTTCACAGAGTAACTTTACATTTCTCTGTTCTTTCTTCCTGGTATCTGCCGAAAGTCTCAATCTCCCTCGCTCTCCCGCAGCCCGAATAAATCGCAGACATGTCTGTACACGCAATAGAATGTTCAGTTACCTTTTAAACAACTTACATTTCTTTGCTTCCTGTGATTTCATTTCTTCACTTGGTTGCTACTGAAAATATGAGTCTTCTTTGCTTTGTAACAACTTCCAAATTGAGCTGTGCTGTTATAAGTGTGACCAGGTATGCATGGTGCATTCACTGATTTGAAAGATCAGCTTCTAAATGGTTAATAAAAGTTCAGGGCCAGTCAAACTGAAATCACCACATTCTGGTCAAGATTTGAATTGAGGAACAATAAAATCAGCTTTAACTAGTGCCTTTCAAAATTCAAAATGAAGATCTGGTGCTTGATTGTTTTTAGACAAATCTACTGTACTTTTTTATAATTTAAAATGTGTTTTTAGCTCACTACTTTGCTGCAATGTCTACAGGCTGAACACATTTTTACTTCTGTGCTACAAACCTTTGCTAATCTGTAAAGTTCTTCATACCAGTATTCTCAGAAAGCAAGGTCTCATTGTTGGCCTCTAGATCTAAGATCAAATGTCTGCTAAGGGAACAAGTTGCTGAAAGAAATGTCACCTTCCAGGGAAGTTGCTGTTCCTGTGCCATGTGAGATTTAAATATGCTTTACCTTGTTTACAGCTCCATTACTGATGCAGCTGTTGCACTGCCTCTCCCTTAAAAATATTTGCTAAAAGGGTTTGAACATGATTAGAGTTAATTAAAGCTGTCGACGCGCTGCCCTGATGCGTATGCATGTTTGAGTAATCAGACGCCAATCCTGAATGACTGCGCTAAAATGAGCCTTTTGTAATGTTTTCCTCTGAGCAATTTGGTGTCAATTGTTTATGCATCTCCTTTCAAGATGAGACGTGAACAGATGTGCAGAGAAATATGACTCTTTCAGACTGAAGGGAAAGTCTCAGCACATTCCCACTATTACATGGATGCCAACAGATGACACGTATGTGATTGAGGCAGTCACAAGAGTGTTTGGATGATTTATTAATTGATGAAAAAAAATTGATTTATAGGTATTTATTGCAATGTCAGGGTGTGTGGTTTCTTGGGATGCAGTGATTGGCATCCCTATGTTAGCACTTCTCATTAATAGATTGTCTTGGCTTTGAAGGCAAGCTGTCATGCATGTTTGATCATAGGCATGGGCAGAAACTCAGAAGTCCTGCAATCTTGGCGGATGAGAGCCAAGACTTTTTGCAAGCGGTGAATTGTATTACTGCCTTATGAAAATCTTGATCCCACATCACTTCTGTGCCTGCAAGGAATATTTGTTAAAGTCCAAACACACCTTCAGATCAGGCTGAGAATAGGGGTGGGGGCAGTCCTCAACATCTGCTCCTGCCGTGTGATGATTCCGTGGAGACATCACACACGAAATGTCTTTCTGCCTTTCCATTTTTTTTAGAACCTCCTTGCCACTGTTTACTTTAAGAGCACTTGCTGAAAGAGAGGGTCATCCTGGTAACGAGGGCGGAAAAATTCAATGACAGAAGGAAACACTTAAGTAACATTTCAGAACGAGCCCCTGCCTGGATGTCATTCCTCTGGACAGATCTGTCTAAAGCCTATTATCATGCCATCATCTTTGTGGAGTCTTCTTCACAGCAGTATTCAATTAATAAAATTGTCTTGCTTAAAGTAAAACATATCGTAAGGACAAGTTTGATAACTTCTTAAAACACAAACT
The DNA here is from genome assembly GCA_036250325.1 of Characodon lateralis. Lineage (NCBI taxonomy): Eukaryota > Metazoa > Chordata > Actinopteri > Cyprinodontiformes > Goodeidae > Characodon > Characodon lateralis. Next base: position 8,115 of record JAHUTJ010026864.1, read on the forward strand.
TAACTGTCAACAGGCCACAGTCGTGTTTTCAGTATCAGAGCTGTAGGATGTGGCCAAACCTTGGAAGGAGAACTCACAGACATGTTTCAGCTGGTGCTGTTTTTTATTCCTTTTTCCTCAGGTAGTGGAATTGCATTGTGTCGAAAATTGTTTGTATGGAGAAGAACACTTACAGCAAAAAAATAAATAAAAATGTTGAATTCATATCAACAAAGTTACAAGATAGCACTAGGCCACTGACCATGGAGCACTAGCACACTGTGCCTCAGGAGGCTCAAACTGCAAAATCCCTCCCAAGGGAGCTTTTATTGGAAGCTCCTCCTATAAGACAAACAACCATTAATTGGTGTTCAATCACCATAGCAAATTTACAAATAATTCAATACAAACAGAATATTTATCAATATTCAGATTGGTTAATATAACTATAATGGAATTAATATGTTTGGTGACATATGCATGCATCTGTTCTTTTTTTTTTTTAAATGGTATGGCACACACAAACACCCCAAGGCAGTGCATTACAAATGGAACATCCCATATTCAGCTTGATTATATAAAACTATGGAGGCCTCCGGCTCTGGTTTGCCGCCATGCCCCGCAAAGACACATGACGTAAGATGAAAACAGACATACACTGTAACCCTTCATTTCAACATCAAATCACTCAAAGACTATCAGAATCTCTGCGTTCACAGCAGAGTACAACACAAACAAAGAAACACAATTCTATATGCCAGCCAGATGTAACCAAATACAAAGATGTGTTGTATAGAATGTTTGTCTCAATTGTGTGCAAGTTACTTATCTGAAAGCATGGGTCACCCATGACAAGAGAGTTCTACATGCACATGTTGATACCATGTAAGGACAGCTTTCATTGAAAATGTATAGGGAAAAAATGAGCAAGTGAAACAGTCCACACTCTCGTGAAACTGTTGGATGACTTGGAAAAACGGTTCTTTCTTAAATAACATTTTGTCTTTCTTTTTTCAATTAGTGGCTTACCATTTTGTTACATGTAAATCTATAACATCATATTTCACTTATCTCAATTAGAGTTTCTGCATGAGAAAAGCTCATCAGTACTGCAACATGTAATGCGGGTGTCCAACCGCAGTCCATTTAAGGTTGATGGTCCCAAATAAAGGAGCAGAGAGAGGGCACCCGGTCTCCAGTCAACTGTTCCAGGGGAATTCCTAACCACTCTTAAACCAAGTGTGTGATTTAATCTATTCAGTGAAAGCCGGATTCACATTATATAACCAAACTTCATGAACCTTTTAAAGATGTTGTATTTGAGGCATCATTATTAAGGAGCCAAAGTATCTACCAACTCCTGCAAGGAGTAGTAGTTAATATGGTTATTCAACACCATGAACAAGAAGAATCTAAACTTTATAACTAATGTTTATTCTACTGGTCACTAATATGTGATTCCAGCTGCACTTCATCTAAGTGGTGCTGTAGGTCTTTTTACACCAACATAAATCAGAAATATTTCCTTATGTAGCTGTTGGATCCCGTTCTCACTGCAGCTCTGCCTTGGATTGGAGCATTCTTGCCAAAGTCGGATTTCCAAAACTAAATAGGTCTGTTTCACTGCAAAGCTTGTAAATCCTGTTCATGCTGTTGGGTAAATTCATACATATACAGCTTAGTATTCTCAATTCTCAAACATCAGAGGTTTCTGCATACCTGAAATTATGTGCAAAACTTCCTCTGGGAGCTGGTGGTAATTTTGGTGCAGGACCAAGGCAGCTCAACATATTTCCTTTAGCTCTGATGTAGACTAATTACAATTATTACTAATTACAGTTATTACAGTTTATTTGTACACCTCGTGGGCTTAATCATTTTACAATCTGCTTATTAATTTTTTATTATATTCTTTTATCTTTGAATTATTCAGTTTATGGGATGCAGATGTTGCAGTTCCCAGGTAAAAGCACAGGTGGGGAGATTTAACAGGCTTTTTTAAGGAGTCACTAAACCCCATGTTACGACCCCACTCGGTCTAGGGGTAGGGGGAAGTAAACATTTGAACCAGGTGTTATTGGTTTTGTGAATGAAAGAGTAATTTATTGCTCTTCAGTTCAGTTTCTGTTATTTGTAACAAAATACAAACAAAAGGAGGGTACTTAAAGTACAAACCATTTGAAAATAAAAAGGGGTAAAACCCAAAATACACAATAACTATAATTTTTAACAAAATATCCAACAACCAGTAGTTTAGCACAAAATAATCTCTCAAAAGGAGGGATAAGCTAACTCAACCATTACTTAAAGCAGAGTCCCAGCTAACAACAAAACAAACAATCAATTCAAGATAAAGCTTAGCAAGCTTTAAACAAACTCCTCAGAATCAAGGGGGGAAAGTATTCCCAACAAAGCAAACAAGCTGACCAGCAAACAGGTAAGCAAACAAAATAAAACAAGCAAGTTAATCAACAATCAGGTAAGCACACAGTCCAAGCAAGACACCCAAGTCAGAAGTGGCGAGCTGTTCAGTCTAAATCACAGCTGCCTTTAGTGGCAGGTGCAGAGAGTTTATATAGTGCAGTCCAGCGCCGTAGAATGGCGCTGGTGCAGTCTCTTCAATGATTGGCGGCGAATTCGGAAGAACCAGGAAATTAATAGTCCAACATGAACTCCCGGAGACGTCCAGCAGGAGGAGTGCAGAGCGCGCAGGGAGATCCGAGTCCGTCAGGAACAGCGAAGAAGAGAGTATCCAGGGAAGAAGAGAGTAACCAGCGAAGAAGAGAGTGACCAGCGAAAAAGAGAGTAACCAGCGAAGATCCAGTAGGAGGGCAGAAGAAATCCGATCCCAATGCTTTCCTTACTAATTATGAAAAATTCTAACTTGTATAGTATTAAAATTTTTGATGAGGAATTCAAGATAAGTCAATTTGCGGACGATACAACAATTTTTCTCAGAGATATAACTATGGTAGACATCGCGCTAAAATCAATTTTAATGTTTTCCGAAGCGTCTGGTCTGTCTCTTAATATTAATAAATGTGAACTTCTGCCGATCCATTCCAGCTCTGTCGAGTCTGTTGCCTCCATAACAGTTAAGTCCGAAGTTAAATATCTGGGAATATTGATTTCAAAAAATACTATTAGAAGAGAGGAGGAAAACACTGGAAGATGCTTGGATGATATGAAGAGATCCTTGAACTGTTGATTAACTAGAGATCTGACTATTTTTGGACGAACCCTTTTATCCAAGCTGAAGGAGTGTCCAAATTAATTTATCCATGCCATTCTACTTTCATCTCTGACAAAAATATTAAGAAAGCCAATTCAATAATTTTTCAATTTATTTGGAGGAACAAAACTCACTATCTACGACAATCTCATCTTATTAAAGACTATGATAAGGGAGGAATTAGAGCCTTAGATTTTGAGGCTCTGATTGGATCATTTAGAATAAATTGGCTGAAGACTTATTTGTCTCATTCCAACTCAATGTGGTTTCATATCCCTAAATCTATATTTAAAATCCTTGGTGGCTTGGATTTCCTGCTCAAATGTGATTTTGAATTAACAAAGATTCCTATTTCACAGTCTAATTTTCATAAACAAGTTTAAAATTTTTGGAAAATTATATTTACCCACAATTTTACCCCACATGGATCCGTAGTGTGGAATAACAGATCAATACTAATAAATAGAAAATCTATTTTTAAAACTGACTGGTATGAAAAAGGCATTCTGTTTATAACTGACTTAATGGATAGTAATGGTGTCTTGTTAAATCATAGAGATTTTACCAAAACCTTTAATCTGAACTGTACTTGTAATGAGTATCTAAAAGTATGCAAAGCTATTCCTGTAGCTCTGATCCATCTCATCCAAAACACCTTAAGATATTCAAGTATTACTTCATCTTTACCCAAACTAAAGATTGGAGAATATAGTGTGACTGATAGAAAATGCAATAATGTTATGCTTGTGACTGCCTTCAAATCTAAATTATTTAATGATTACAATAATAATATCTTGGTATCAATAAATTTGCCTTTAATTGAGAAAGCGTTCTCCAAGTATGTGAAATGGCCAATACCATCTAAGGTTAAAGAGACTCATTTCAAAATCTCTCACAATATTTACCCAGTGGCAAAATTTTTGCACAAAAGATTAAAATTTGATTCAACTTGTTGTGCCTTTTGTGAATGTCCAGAAGAATGCCTTGATCATCTCATTTTTTCCTGTCCCTTTTCTTTTAAACTATGGAGAGACATTAAAAACTGGTTGTCCCTTAAAATTGAAGACATCCCAGAGATAACCATCAACCACATATACTATGTTGATGACATTGATTGTCAAATATCTGACATGGTAAATATAGTTTTCTTGCTTGTTAAATATCATATACACTGCTGTAAATGGAAAGGTTCTACTCCTTGTTTTGATTTTTTTCTTAACCAATTTAAACTGTATTACACATCACTGAAATATTTGAAATCCGTTTATGCAAAAAAAAGTAACTGCCAATATCTCTACCTTTCTTTTGTTTTAAATCTTGCTCTACTTCTATTCAGTTGCCTTACTGTTTATGTGTTTGTTTTTAGTCTTAGCCCCATGTTCTGTGTTTCTTTTTATACCTATGTTGCAACGTTCTTTGTACCTCTACAAGTTTTTGTATATTGCTTGTTTAATAAAATAAAAAAGAAATTAAAAAAAGAAATCCGATCCCATCAGAAACAGCGGCACCAACAGCACGGAGGAAAAGCGGCCCACCGCAGCAACATCGGCTGGCCAGTCTGTTGATGATGGTACAGAACAAAACACACACATACGGCCACCAGCCGTAACACCCCATATCAACTTTATTTTGCAGATAAACTGAATAAATTGGGCCACGAGGGTGCTATCTTCATGTCACTATGAAGTTTTTTACATTTTATGTAAACTTGTTTAATTCTGCAATATTTGTTCTAAAACCATCTTAATGCTGCCCTCTTTGGGTTGAACTGTGTCTAGTGCAGTTGAAATTTCTTATTGGTTCAGACGGTACAGCTTGGTACATATCTACGTCACACCCCTGCGTTTGGGTATAAAACCATCTCATGTGTAAATGTACACTTTCTGAAAGTTTGTTACTGCTTTGAACATTAACCCATGTTAGCAATGATGCTGCTGACATCTACCTAGGTCTGCAGGTCCAGATGGTGTCAGCCCTACAGTCTTGAAGGCCTGTGCAGAGCAGTTCTGTGGGATTCTGCAGCACCTCTTCAATCTTAGCCTGGCCCAGAAGAAGGTTCCAGTGTTGTGGAAGATCTCTTGTTCCAGTACCAAAGAAAACTCACCTATCAGTCCTCAATGACTATAGACCTTTTGCCCTGACATCCCATATCATGAAGGTCCTAAAGAGACTCCTGTTGGCCCACCTGAGTAAGCAAACAATAAACTATCATGACCCCCTTCAGTTTGCTTATCACTTTGGAGCTGGAGTTGAAGATGCCATCATACACCTGCTTCAACAAACCCACTGTCATCTGGACAAAGCCAGCAGCACTGTGAGGATCATGTTCTTTGATTTCTCCAGTGCATTTAATACA
>JAHUTJ010026865.1:0-13676 GCA_036250325.1 Characodon lateralis
ATTAAAGAGGTGGATACATGAAGATTTCCATGGAATGTTTATACAAGATATAAATTACTTGTTTGAGACAAACAGCTGGTACCAATATGAAAAATTGTAACCAAGTCCAGAAACATTTCTGGTTGTTGTATGTACTGGACTTCCTATCTCTTCCAACCAGCCCAGGTTAACAGCTAGACCAGTACCAGCGCCAAGAGTGTTTTATCAGAAACAACGTTTCTACGTGTACCAGTTTCTGCGTGGTAATGGGTAATGTAACATTTTACAACTGTGATGTTACAAAGTTTAAACAGTTTAATGTTACAACCACTGTTTCCAACTATGTGGAGCTTCTTGCAGGTTCCTATTGTGTCGTGGGCACCGGTTCCATTCCAGTGGGAATGGAACCGGTGTCCACGACACTAAACCAGTAAAGTTTTACCACCTTGACACTACCTGTGACACCTTTGTGGAGAGGGGAATCATCTGTAACATCTGTTGCACTCTCCTGAACGAGACCAGCTTCACATACACCCTGATGAAACCAACGGCGAAGATGGACACACAGTGAGCAATGCTATATGCCAATTAAATGAAATTAAAAGGGGTATGCAGCAGGATGTCCACCCCGGCTGAGGAAGCCTTTCTTCGTGGCTTACTTCTGGACCGTGGTGGCAACTACTTTTGAAAATAATGACCCCTGTCATCGCTGTGTTATTGTTGTTTGCCTTTTTTACTCTGTGTGTTATTCCCTGTAACAGAGCAATGATATTAAGGATGGTTGGAGGAATTGTTGATACAATGTTGTCCCTGTATTACCAACTTCTTGACGAGGACCAGAACTATGATGACACTTTGGAGGAGAAGTCACTAAACTTAACAATAGTTTAATGTTTAATGAGGTGTATGCATAAAGCTTTTGGAAGTGTATACATGAATTTGTTATTAAACAAATCAATAATAAACAGGAGGGAATTGTTGGAAAAATTTATAAAACAAATTAGCATTGTTTAGTTTAAACAAGGGTTATGTTTTAAGTTCTACTATAGTGAAGATGATTCATGTGATTGGTTTTAGTGTGGACAAAGGGTTTGTGGAAAGTTAAGGAATGTGGTCTGTAGTGGATCAATCCCTGGACATGACATGCTTATAACATATATGGGAATGACCACTCTTCAGCCTCCATGATAAGGCCTATGCCAGGGTATTAGAGAGGGGAGTCCGGTCAAACCTTGGCTTCAGAAGGAGAAGTGTGGTTTTTGTCCTGGCCGTGGAACACTGGACCAGCTCTACACCCTCTACAGAGTGCTTGAGGGTTCATGGGAGTTTGCCCAACCGGTCCACATGTGTTTTGTGGACCAGAAGAAAGCATTTGACCGTGTCCCTCATAGTGCCCTGTGGGGGGCGCTCCAGGAGTAAGGAGTCGGGGGCCCTTAATTAGGGGCCATCCGGTCTCTGTACAAGCAGAGCGGGAGTTTGGTCCGCATTGCCGGCACTAAGTCGGACCTGTTCTCGGTGCATGTTGGACTCCAGCAGGGCTGCCCTTTGTCACCAATCCTGTTCATAACATATATGGACAGGATTTCTAGGTGCAGCCCAGGGCTGGAGGGGATCTGGTTTGGGGACCAGTGGATTTCAACTCTTTTTTTTGGAAGATGACACGATCCTGCTGGCCCCCTCTAGCCAAGACCTACAGCACGCACTGGGGTGGTTTGCAGCCGAGTGTGAAGCAGCTGGGATGAGGATCAGCTCCTCCAAGTCCAAGGCCATGGTTCTCAACCAGAAAAGGGTGGCTTGTCCTCTTCAGGTTGGAGGGGAGTTCCTGCCTCAAGTAGAGGAGTTCAAGTATCTCGGGGTCTTGTTCACGAATGAGGGAGAATGGAGCGGGAGATCGACAGATGGATTGGTGCGGCCGTTCCAGTAATGAGGACACTGTGCCGGTCCGTTGTGGAGAGCTGAGCCAAAAAGCAAAGCTCTAGATTTACCGGTCGGTCTATGTTCTTAGCCTCACCTATGGGCATGAACTTTGCTTCATGAACAAAAGAGCGAGATCCCGGATACAAGCAGCTAAAATAAGCTTCCTTTGTAGGGTGGCCGGGCACTCCATTAGAAACTACCTTAGAAACACTCCCTTAGTGAGGAGTTTGGCCATCTGGGAGGAACCTGGAGTAGAGCCATTGCTCCTCGGGCATCTGTAATGGATGCCTATGGATGCCTCCTGGACGCCTTCCTCGGGAGGTGTTCCAGGCACGTCCCACCGGGAGGAGGCCCAGGGGACGGCCCAGGACACGCTGGAGGGACTATGTCTCTCGGCTGGCCTTGGGCTCCTCCCGGAGGAGTCATAGGAGGTGTCTAGGAAGAAGGAAGTCTGGGTGTCTCTACTGAGTCTGCTGCCCCCACGACCTGGTTTCGGATGAAGCAGAATACGACGACAACCGTTTTATTTCTATTTTTAGTTTTCAAATAAAGAAAAACCTAAAAATGGATGGAAACATTTTCTTCTATGGGATGTTGATGAATGATGTAAAAAAAAAGCACATAGTTTCAAACACAATAACAAGAAAAATAGATCTAAAAATATATTATTGGTACTTTCATTTTCATTCTGTTGCGTTATTAAAAGCAATAGTGTAAGGTACAAAGGGCCACAGGCTCTGCTGCAGGTTGCAGACCCTTGTTCAAGGTCGTTCTCCAGTTTCCACAAAGGAAAACCTGACATCTGGCTTCTTGGTCACCTCTCTGACCAACAGTCTTCTTCACTAATGACTCGGTGTTTAGCAGACAGATCTGGGGAGTGTCTCGGTGGAGCCAAATTTCCTTCACTTTCTAATAAAAGAGTCCAAAGTTATTTGGATGCTTAGTAAAGCCACACTTTGTTTATCCTTTCCCAGATTTGACACAATCCGGCCTCTTGTTTTCTTTTCTAATAGGCGTTGTAAGCTGTGAGATCTGATATAGATAAGTGTGTTCCAGTCCAATTCATGTACAGCCAACTGAATTGGACTCCAGTTAAATTAGAGAACATCTGAATGATGAGCAGTGGAAACACTGATTGTGATTGTTGGCAACGTGATTGTTTGTTTAGTATTTAATACATTTTATTTTACTTTGTCATTATCAAAATCTTAATAGGGAAATTAATTTAATTCCTTTTGGAATAAAGCTGTATCAAATCAAAACATGGAAATAGTGAAGTGGTATTGTACTGTTTTAGAATGAATTTGATTGAATAAAATGGATTTGATCTAAAGTGGATTGTACTGGATTAGACATTCAGCTACTGGACGTGTTTGCGTTCTATAGCGCCTTAAAAAAGATGGTTGCTGTTATGAATTGTTGCTTGGATGACATCTCAGTGGGGTTCGCCTCCAACCACCGGTGCTTTTATGCTGAAGGCCCAGGCCGGAGGCAGGTGTCTGACACGCTGTCTAATGAAACACACAGGCCCGTCCCCATCACTGAGGGTTGGGTTACAGGGGTGTGGCGCCACCATCAACGATCATTTCCTAATTCATCCGCATCGCCGAAGAAGGAAGCGCAGCCATGGCGCAGGGTCTCAAGGAGAGATTTGAAAAGTTCCTTCATGAGAAGAACCTTATGACAGATGGTCTAGCGAAGATCGAAGCCAAAACTGGAGTAAACAGGACGTACATCGCTGTTGGTGAGTGTTTAGGGATGCAGGCATGGAGGAAAAAGACAAGACGGAAACGAAATGTCATCGCAGATTCAACGCTGTTCCCTTTAGTGACGATCTAGTGACGTAGTTAATGACTTCTCTTGTATTTAGATAAATACAATGGTTACTGTAACGAGACTAGTGAAACAGAATGTGTCCAACTGCGTAGTGATCATTTTGTGGAAAGGAACGTCACAAACGTAACGCAACGTGGTGTGATGTCTTTCTTTCCTTCCAGGAGTCATAGCTGTGGTCGCAGTTTACCTCGTCATTGGTTACGGAGCCTCCCTGCTGTGTAACCTCATCGGATTTCTTTATCCAGCCTACATATCGTAAGGGTTTGAGTTTCTACGACTGTTCTGCCCAGCAGCCCCTCCTTGTATAAACACACCCAGCCCTTATTAGATATTGTCACTACCATACGTCATCATGCTATTTCTAGATAATTTCTAGAGTACTGGCTCCTATCTGAGCCCGTTATTCACATAATCAAAACGCTTATGACTAAAGAATGTTGAAATATTAGTTTTTATGTCTATAGTTTTCTAAGGTGGGGTTTCTAAGAACTGCCACAGACCAGGGTTGCCAGGTTTCAGTAGCCGAGGCTCATGGGGTCATCAAGAAAGTAGTTGGTCAAAAATTAAGCTTAAAATGCTTTATTAGCAATAGATACTTTATTATGAAACATTTTTGTATATAAAGTGTTAAATTAGGCTACAAGCCTTACATGCATCCCTAGTAGGGCTGCAACTAACCATTATTTTGCTAATTGATTAATCTGTTGACTATTTTAAATAATTTATTAATAATCAGATGGCAAAAGGTGCTTAATAGGAGATATTTTATAGAACCTGAACCAGGTGCAGCTAAAGCTCTGCTATCTGAGGAGTTCTGGTTAGAGCATAATTACAGGCAAAGAAGGTTTTTCATCTTAAATACAAAATGTATATATTTTATGTACAGTTTTGGCTCACTTACTGCTCTGAGTGGCTTGTTCTTTCAGAGAATGGCATGTTTTAGAGTCTGTATTCTCCAGTTAATGATTATTCAATTACTAAATTACTTGACCATTATTTCAGTAATCGAATTGTCACGATTAATCTGATTGTTTCAGCCCTAATCCTTAGTTAACAAACAATGAGAAATGTATAGCAACATGCCATATACACACAGTCTAGTTATTGCACAGTGATCCTAGTTTGACATACTGTATGATCGGCCACATGACCAAAGCTCTAGCACCTAAACCTGATCTGTTTTTGTGGATTGTGCAATAATAAACTTTTAAAATCTGAACTAATCATTCAGGATTTTAATGTAAATTTTAAGGTGCAGAATTGCTTTAGGGACTCTTAGTGAACCCTGGGGACATTTTTACTGAAAAAGGAAAAACAATAACAAAAAACACTTGTGAACAACTTTACCTATTTATTCAAACTTAAAAAGGTGCAAGACATTAATCCTTTTCCCAACGGTAATTGCTTCATCAGAAACTGTTGTTTCTCTAGTCTGTGGACTAGACCAGATTCAAACAGTCAACAGATCTCCCTCTCTTCCTCATTGAGTTACTTCTTCTTTTAAACGTACCTTGTGTTATTTGTTGCAGCAGTGAGTAACTTGTCTTTTTAAGTGTTGTTGTAAAACTCTGAACAAATATGCTCAAAGTTGAAAGGGATCAAGAGCTCACTCCTCAAGAGCTACATGGAGCACATGTTTCTGCAGTCACTCCATTTTCCGTTCTGGAAAATCTTCTTTCCACATATCCAGTGGTGGCTGGGATGCTAAGGATGAGGCTGATGATAGTTGGCAGGTTGTGCAGGTCTGCTTCTGGACTTCCATTCATCTTCAGCATCTTCTTCGAGCTTCTTCAGAATGGGTCTTGCTGTGAAGCATCCTCATAAAGTTCATTCATATTGACTTTAGGGGTGAGGTTGAGCTTGGTGGCCACCCCCTCAATGTCACTGAAGGTCCAGGTGCCACGGTGTGGAACATAGCTTTCATACTCCAGTCCACTTTTAGATGTATCTCCCTGTCAACACAACTGAATGCCATATTTCGGTCATTAGCAGGACTCTGTAGAACTTGAGTGCATGAGGAGATGAATCAGTCCTTTGATTGAGGTGTGTCGGACTTGGGACACATCAAAAAGTTGAAAGGTCATCGGCCCTATAGGACTGGAGGTTGACGCCCCTGGTGTAGAGACGGAGCTTACAGTGAGAACAGCCAGTTGTCTTTGGAACGGTTCAACCGTTTCTCAACATCTCACACTGCTGTGTTGAGAAATGCAATGAAATCTGCTCCTGTCATGTCTGCATCATGTGGAGGAGACGCTGCAGCTTCACTTTAGCCAAGTAGCTATAAAAATGGTCATCTCATCACCATCTCGTTATCCATCATGGATAATGAGATGGTGACGAGATGATAGCCCAACGCATGTGGTTTCATCACTCTCCAGATCTGTACAACGTCCTCAAAGACATAGAGGATATTATTCCAGATGAGAAGGTGAACCTCCACATTGTCTCTGTCTTCCTCATTGAGTCCTCAGTGAGCTTTAACAGAGTTCGAAGTTGTTCGGGACGCTCATCCCCCTGGCTGAGGACGTAAGACTTCATTGCAGTCCAGGTTTGCATTAACCAGGAGATGGCTGGTTAAGGTAGAGCCACCTCGTTCTGACATGTAAAACTTCCTGGAACTCATGATAAAACCTACAAAACTCTTTGAGTTTCACTAAATGTTGTTGCTTAAACAGATGATGATGAACCACATTTGACAGGCGACCGCTCTATGAGAGCCAAGAACTCACTTGCATTCTCCATGAAATCAAGCATTTTGTTGGTGACCCCAAATTCTGGACTAAATATTAAACTGCAAGGAGAAACATCTTCCTGTTGCCTTTATTTGATGCGTCTGTCTGTATTCTGAATGGGAGGGGTTTATAGTTAGCAAGGACATCTTCAGCCACTGCCTCTGCCTTGGTTCTCCTCACAGTCCTTTTGTTTTATGATTGTTTTAATATATATATGGCAAATAAATTGCAATAACTCACTCATTAATAGCCTAAAATTAACACATTTATGCTGATAATGAATGGATGTAAGCTTCCTCTGTGACAAATACTGTGATGTGGTTGAGAAAAACCCAGTGGAATATATATGGAAAATTTTTTAGTATGAATTTGTTAAACTTTCATTGATCTTTGCCTTAAATATTAGGTGAGATGTGGACCTGTAGTTACTTGTTACTGAGACACCCTGACTAAGGTTCATTAAATGAGGTTTAATTACTGCACCTTACTGAGTAGAAAGGGCACAGGCTCCACCAGTCATACAAGTTCAACAGTCCATGGCCAACCAGAACCAAATTAGGTTTTGTGTCGTTATCCTATTTTAGTCACTTCATACAAACATCATATTCTTTCCTTTATGCAAATGTGAATGTTTTGGTTAGCTCATTTTATTCAGTGTAGTGCTTTGCAAAACTACTCTCAAACTTTTGCACATTTTGTCATGTTATAACCGCAACCTTCAATATATTTTGTTGTTCAGTAACTGTGCCCTGCCTTGGTAATCAAACCCCTTTACTCTGATACTCCTAAAAATATCCAGTGCAATCTATTCAGTAAATAGTCCACATGTTTTACTCAGTAATAATACAGCCGTTCTGTGAAGGCCTCAGAGGGTTGTTAGACAATATTAGAGAACAAACGGCATCATGGAGACCAGCAGACAGGTCTGGGAGAACGTTGTGGAGACATTTAAAGCAGGTTTAGGCTCTAAAACAATAGCCCAAGCTTTAAACATCTCACAGAACTCTGTTCAATCTGGAAACAACTGCAAACCTGCCAGCACATTGAGATCCAGCTAAACTGACAGTGTGTGGTAGAAAACCACTTCTACAAGTAAACCTGAACACACCTGTTCAACAATGAAATACGGCAGGGACAGCATCATGCTGTGGGGATGCTTTTCTTCAGGACGGACAGGGACGCTTGTCAGACTTGATGGGAAGATGGATGGAGCTAAAAATAGAGAGAATGTTGCAGAGGACCTGAGACTGAGGTGGAGGCTCTCCTTCTGGCTACAACTGAATGGATCAGATCAAAGCATGTTCGTGTGTGTCCCAGTAAAAGAGTGGACCTACATCCAAACTAGAATTTATGGCAACATTTGAAATGTGATGATCACAGATGCTCTCCATCCAATCTGACAGGGGAGGCATAAAGTTGTGCCCCCCCATGCCTAAACAGATCAGTATCATTTTATGGAAATCTGTTTATTGATGTAAAAAAGGAGAATAAAATTGAATTAAGGTGTGAGATTATTTTGACCTCAGGAATACCTTGTTCATATCTCTTGCCAGGATTAAGGCAATTGAAAGTGCCACAAAAGAGGATGATACAAAATGGCTGACCTACTGGGTGGTGTATGGACTCTTCAGTGTGGCAGAGTTCTTTGCTGACATCTTCCTCTCCTGGTTCCCTTTCTACTATATTGGAAAGGTGATTCATTACCTCCTGTTCATTTGTCTTTTAGTCACCATCAAGACATCCTATCTACTGGTTGATTAGACAATCTTTGTCTTCATTCCCAGTGTGCCTTCCTGGTGTGGTGCATGGCTCCTACTCCTTCTAATGGGTCGATCCTGATCTACAAACGGGTCGTCCGACCGGTGTTTCTCAAGAATGAGGCCAAGATTGATGATGCAGTGAAAAACATCAAGGACAAAGCGTCAGAGGCAGCTGACAAATTCAAAGATGAGGGTATGTATAGAATATTATTGCTGTTTGTTTCACCTTAAAGGAAACTTTTGGCTCCTCTTTTTTCTTACTGTTCCTCTTGGCCAGTATTTTCTTCTTCAGAGTTCTTCTGCGTCAAAATTTCTAAATTACTCTATGAAAACCACCTTCTGTGACATCATCAAAAGCTTAGATCCTATTATGCTAGTTTAGGATTGACTGGCCACAAGTGTGTTTTACTGGGATTTTATGTGACAGACCGACGGAAAGTGGTGCATAATTGTGAAGTGAAGAAACATGCAGTATATTTTAAAATGTTTCCAGAATTTCTCAGCTGGATTTTGGACTAGGCCATTTAAACACACAAATATAGCTGGATGTAAACCATATCATTGTAGCTCTGGCTGTATGTTTAGGGTTGTTTTCCTGGTAGGGTGAAACTCCAGCCCAGTCTCAGATCTTTTGAGACCGGGTTGTCTTCTAGGAATGTCTTGTATTAAGCTCCATACATCTCCCCATCAACTCTGACCAGCTTCCTTGTCTTTTCTGAAAAAAAAAGAAAAAAAACAATAATAAAAGAAATAATCCCCATAGCATCATGCTGCCACTACAGTGTTTCACACTAGGGATGATGTATGCTGGTTTTCTGCCAAGAGAAGCATTTCCAAGTAGGCAAAAAGTTAAGTTTGTGTCATCTTCTTCTACATATTTGCCATGTCCCCTAAATGGTTTTCTTAAAGTGCTAGCTCCTTATTGCCACTCTTCCATAAAGGCCAGATTTGTGGAGTGCTTGACTGTCAAAAACTTCTGCCACCTGAGCTGTGAATCTCTGCAGCTCCTATAGAGTTACCTTGGGTCTCGTAGACACGTGTCATAGATGTGCAGTTGTGCAACGCTTTTTCTATCTTCAGATGGATGGAACAGAGCTCTGTGAGATGTTCTAAACTTGGGGTATTGGTTTATACCCTAACCTTGCTCTAAGCTTCTCCACTCTCTCCTCGCTATGTTCCTTCGTCTTCATGATGCTGTTTGTTCTCAAAAGTTCTCTGGGGCCTTCTCAGAACAGCTGGATTTATACTATGATTAGATTCCACATGGATGGAGTCTATTTACTAATAAGCTGACTTCTGTAGCCAACTGTGAGATTGGTCCAACTTCAGGCTGTACTCACTGTACTCTGCCTCTGGCTGGATCCTGTTAGGCAGGGACCCAGTGACGTGTGAAGCAGCTTTTAAATTAAAGTACACCCACAGGTGTGCCTCTATTTAACTCAGATGCTGTGAATCAAAAAGCCTTTGACATTATGATCTTTACATCGGGGCTTTCCTAATTAATTTGAAGACATAGTAATCTTAGTGGATGTTAACCTCAGACTTTGAAGAAAAAAAAAAAAAAACATTGTCTTATTATTCTGCCATTTCTAGCAGATAGACAACTTTGTTAATCTTGACTGACCTAAATCTGGAAATAAATTGCTATGACTTAGATTAATCAAAAAGAAAAGGTTCTGTTCCTTTAGACATTATCAGTAAATATCTGGTTTCAACTTTATAAAATGGGTCTTCTGATCAAGACGTCACCTCCAACAATCCTTTACGGCGGGATTTCTGGTTTAGAGTTTCTGATGAAGTCATACAGGACCTGTTCCCCATTGTATAATATTCACTTAGGAAATGCTACATCACAATTTGTTCCATTTTCTGTAAATGTTTTAGTCAGAAATGTTTATTTGGGCTTTGTGGGTTAGGAAATAAGCAGACAATTTAACCTGTAAATGTGTAAATTTACAGATAAATTACAGATATCTAAAATGGAGCGAAGTAAAGTTGTTGCTCAATGTTTGCATGGAGCTGAAAATCATTGCCAACAGATTCCACTGATGAGAACTACAAGTTGTTAAATAATAAATATTTTTTTACGATTTCTCCACAGCTAAGAAAGCCACAGCAAACATCATCTTTGAGGAGAAGAAAAGCTCCTAAGAGTGATGCCTTCACACACAGTCAGCTCTGGATCTGACCGTGATGCAGAAACAAGATGGGCTTTAAGTGTTTTTAGGTCATTCCAAACTAGTCTGTTAGGTTGAGCTTCATGCTGGATGTGTTTCATTTATTCCTCGTCTCTCATGCATCAAATAAAGCTGTTCTTATACCTGTTTGCCTGTATGATGTTCTCATTAGTGTATGCTTCATCAACCAAATAAAACAGATAAACCTAAGTTGTTTTCTCATTCTTTAGACTTTTCTGGGGCTAAGGTAAAATAATTAGTAACAAATTAACAAATATTTGCGGACATGCAGAATAATTGCATCACAAAAAGTTAAACAACTAACAGACGTTGGGGTGTGGCGTGGCAGCAAAATGCTCGACCCAGTCCTACACGCAGATGTTCCGGGTTTAAGTCACGACTTGGTGAGACCTTTCCTGCATGTCTTCCCCCTCTCTCCACCTCATCGCAAGGCTGTCCACTTTAAAAGCTATTAGTGCCACAAGAATAAGAAAAATAGTGAAATTTACTCTTTAAATGTATTCCACTTTTTTTTCAATTTAGGTTATTCTGCATTATTATTACAGAAAGACTTCTGGTAACTGACATTTATTTAGGCCCAAGACCACTTGGTGTTTATCCATCCATCTATCGTCTATACCTGCTTGTTGTAGGGTCGGGGGGCTGATGTCTATCCCTGGTGGTTACTGGGCAAGAAGCATGGTACACCCTGGACAGCTCACCAGTCCCTCACAGGCCAAGCACACACACTCATACTTAAGGGGAAATTAGGAGAGACCAATTTACTAAACAGTCATGTTTTTGGACACTGGGAGGAAGCCAGAGAGATCCCATGCATGAGTAGGCAGAACATGCAGGGTGCGATTTGAACCCAGGTTCTTCTTGCTGCAAGGCTACCATCCAGCTCCCAGTTCTTTTAGACCAATTGCAGGATTCTAAAGAGTTCGTATAACTGTTATGCATAAACATAGCAGTCAGAAGTTGCTGAGAAGTGATGTTACCTACAGAACACAAAGTGCAGGTATCGAAGTATAATACAAGTTTAAAGCAGTGATAGCAGAGTCTCCAGCATGAATGTAAGTTCAGGAGATTTACATGATTTGTCCAGTGAGGAGGAAGAAGTCTGGTTGAAATGTCTGAGCAGTAGCTTGGAGACCTAACAGATCGATCGGTGAAAAACAGCTTGTGACAAAAGTTTCCATTAAATACAAATGGATATCTGGCGATATTCAGATAGATGTTGTAATTTCTACTCCAATCCTCATCATGTTTATTCTGCTCACACATATTATGGTGTTTACTTTGAGTATTGCAGTGATTGTATAAAACATTGCAGCAGTGAATGGAAGCAGCTGAAAGTCTAACTTTCCTATCCATAATCAGTCAGTGGTCTATCTGCACTTCGATAATAGAGCCAACAAAGCGTTTTTCTTGTTATGGAGGCTGAGATCGTAACGTGTGTGATGAGATGTTGTTCATCTTTTATCAGAGAGTGGTGGTCCATCACAGGCCAACACAGAGACACACCGGATAAACAACCATGCACACACACACACACACACACACACTTATCATACCCAGAGATGGGTAATAACCAGTTATTTTTACTTAAGTAACTTTAAAAGAAAAACAACTTTTAGGAGTAGTTGTACTGCACCATATGCTGAAGTAGTGCTGCTCTTACTTGAGTACAATTTCAGGGTACTCTACAAACTTGTCATCAAACCTAAGGGAAATTTAGTGAGAACTATTAACCAACACCCATGTTTCAGGCTCACAGAGGAAAATAATCTTATACAGAATTGTGATATATTTATGTTTAACACATTCAAGATTTTTAGAGTTTCTGGCTGTAAAATATTCAGATATTTGTCTCCAACACTGATCCTCAGGGCCTGGTGTCCTTCATTTTTAAGATGGTTCCCTGCTCCAACAATATTGATTCAAATGATTGCATTTCCTCCCCTACATGGCATTACATGCTGTAGAAGCCTGTAAATTGCCATTTCATTTTAATCAGTTGTGTGGCAGCAGGGAAACACCTCACACATTCAGGATAGTGGGCCCTGAGGACCAGGGTCAGATACCCCTGAATGTAGGACTGCTGTGATATGTTCCTTTTCCCTGCTGTTAATCAAGATGCTGCCACCAGGGACAGCAAGCATTGGTAGGATCCAGCAGTGAGAGCGACCAACGCCCTTTTCAAGCATGTCACAGGTCACTAACAGGTCTGACTGGAGGCCCAAGATAAAAGTGTGATAAAAGTGTTGGTTTGAATGAATAATCAGCATGATAAAAAAAAAATCTGTTGAATATAATGCAGACCAAGCTGTGCATCAACCAGTAGGTGATCTCAAGTGGTTCATTACAGGATTGAATGGTGTCAGTGTTTAGGAACACAATAAATGTGATCATCCTGATTAAAGATGACACCTCCTTGATTTGGTCTCCATTTAAAATGAAACTTCCTCTTCACCACTCTTCACTACTTCTACCCGGGTTATATCCCACCTAATGGACCCTCTCTGCTGTGGAAAAAAAAAAGCATGTGATTGTCACCCTCCCTCGAAGGCAAGTAATTTTGTCTTAAGACCCAGAATGATCATAGGCTGACTGGTGGAACAGTATGTAAGCTTGGAGCTGTTAACCCACAGAGTTTCTGTTTGTGAAGTTTACATATTTCTCAGATGAAAATGACTAGCCTTTTCAAAATAAAATGTAATGAATAAATAAAGTTAAATAAATCAAAACCAGGACATTTGAAACCCTGCTAAGTCAGCTAATTATATCAGTCTATGACAATCTTCAATTAAAGGGCTAGCTACCTTGTTATTATACCCTCTCTTTTAAATAACTAAATTGCCCTGAAGCAATAAAATCCGTTTTGGCCTGTCACATCTCCACAATGCATCCCTTTAAATGACACAACATACTAAAAAATGGGAAGGCCATAAGGAGCCAATAGCAGTTCTTTAATTTGTCACATAACTTTCAGGAGATGAAAAACTTACAGAAAACAGCCATATAATATGTATATCATATGACATACAGGGGTTGGACAATGAAACTGAAACACCCGGTTTTAGACCACAATAATTTATTAGTATGGTGTAGCGCCTCCTTTTGAGGCCAGTACAGCATCAATTCTTCTTGGGAATGACATATACAAGTCCTGCACAGTGGTCAGAGGGATTTTAAGCCATTCTTCTTGCAGGATAGTGGCCAGGTCACTACGTGATACTGGTGGAGGAAAACGTTTCCTGACTCGCTCCTCC
>JAHUTJ010026866.1:0-12500 GCA_036250325.1 Characodon lateralis
TTGCCATAATACAAATTGTAACAGTCTATTCAGTAGGACTATCAGCTGTGTACTGTATCCACCTCCTGCACAACACAACTGATGGTCCCAACCCCATTTATAAGGCTTGAAATCCCACTTATTAAACCTGACAGGGCACACCTGTGAAGTGAAAACCATTTCAGGTGACTACCTCTTGAGGTTCATCAACAGAATGCCAAGAGTGTGCATAGCAGTAATCAAAGCAAAAGGTGGCTACTTTGAAGAACCTAGAATATAAGACATATTTTCAGTTGTTTCACACTTTTTTGTTCAGTATATAATTCCACATGTGTTAATTCATAGTTTTGATGCCTTCAGTGTGAAGCTACAATATTCATAATCATTAAAATAAAGAAAACTCTTTGAATGAGAAAGTATGTCCAAACCTTTGGTCTGTACTGTATTTGTGACACATTAAGTTCACAGAGTAGAGCAGCTTTGACAGTGTTTCCTATCTTGCCATGTATACTGGTATACTGAAAAATGTTCTTAACCTGGGTCTAAAAGTAGCAAAAATGAAAGGGGTGTTGTTGAACATCAAGTCCTGTCACATGTGTACTGGAGTCAGTGGTGTGGGATTTAGTATTGGGCTGCATCACAACCAGGTATGTTACCTTTGCTATGACAACCCCCTCACTTCTTTCATATTTAAACATCAACAAACTGCCTGAGAATGAAATTTCAGTGCTTTATGAGTGCCTCCAAGTGTTCTGACTATAATTCACAGAATTCATCAGAAAGTTGGTTATGCCATGAGTTTCACTCTCGGTTTCAAGTATTCAACGTGGGACAGTTAATGAAGCAACTGGATAGCATAGAGTGAGATTAGGTAATGTTATTACTGGGTCATATTTGAGTTGTATTTTTATTGACTCTGTAGCAGTGGAGTGCCAGCGTGGTATACATGTAATGTGAGAGCTGCCTCAGACATGTGGGAAAATATTCTTTGTGTGTCCAAAAATATCCTCCCTTCTATATCTGGTGATCCAATTGTGTACGCTACACAGTAGGTATAACTGCTTTTTGCTGTGACATTGTCTCATTTTGTTGTCTTTTCAAATGTAATCATCATCAAACAGTGTATGAGTACCTTGATTAATCAAATAAGTTTTAGTTTATTTAATCAGACGTATGGGCCAACTCCCCTGCTGTTGCTGCCATTCCAAGCATTGGTGTGAAAAGCTAAATGAAGATGCATCAGACTAGACAAAACGTCTACATTGTGTAGCATGTGGTTATGTGACACTGGTTATTGTAACAAAATTTGAATAGCGTAACACATATAGATTTTGCTGCGGGGGAGTACATGTAATGTAAATGTGGCATCCTTCAGCTGTGACCATTGTTTTTTGCATAATTGATACATCCAAAAATCTTTTGCAGTTAGACCTAGCTAGAGGTCCAGTTAGAAATGCTCCGGTATCAGATGCATAAAAAACAGTGCTGGAATCTTATTCATTTAAAGGTGTATATCTTCTTATACAAAAGAAGCATTATAGCATTATTTCATCAGACCAACATGGTTCCAGTGAACGTTGCAGTGGTAGTTTACTTTTGTGATGGTAGGATAAAACAGTTTTGTTTTTTCTGGCATGAAAACATTTTTGTAAGACTAGGGCATATTAAACCTTTTCAAACTATGTATATTTACTCCTTTTCAAACTATGTATATTTACTAAACCATCTGAAGTGGTATATTGTTGAAAAAGATTTCTAGGTTATAAACTCCTTAGATAGAAAAACTTTTAACCGATTTGAATAAATTAATAACTGAATCTGACTGCACTGTTCGATAGTTAGGATTAATTGGAATGCATGTACCTGACTTGAAATCTGTATGATTGCATTGAACTGACTTTGTGAAGTGCCTTGAGATGACATGTGTTGTGAATTGCCGCTATATAAAAAAAAAAAAAAATGAATTGAATTAAACCTCTGCATGATGAAAGGACACATTTGGTCATTGTTGGGACAGTCTTGCATTAGGTGTTTACAGTAAACAAGACTTAAGTTCAGAAGAGTTTATGAGATTTGTTAGTGGTTTGCTTTATTACCTACATCAGGGCTTTGGTTCTGAGTATAGTTCATATTGTTTATGTCAGAAGCAACATGTTGGACAAAATGCAAATTCCATTCAGATTCAGTTTTCTTTCCTTTTTTTTCTTTTTGAAATTTTTGAAATAGAGTTTTGCTATTTATAAAGTTTTATCCTGGAAGTCCACACATATTGACATGCTAATGCTAACAAACTTGAAGCTCTAAAAAAGAGGTAGTGTAATTATTGGGAGACTGAATCTCTTAAACAGTTAAACATGGAACTTTACATAAATAATGTTTAAGTACTTCATTTGGTGCCATAAGTGTGATTATGTTGATATGAACCATTGGCTTGTTAATGCTGCAGGCTCATTCTTCTAGACCAGCTGAAAACAACTCACATACCGCACTTTCATGCATCTAATAGCATTTTTGCTTACATAATTACAGGCAGAAGTCCAAAAACAGGAGAATCTGGCAAACGTCCATGGAATAACTTGAAACCTAAACCACAGCATTAAAAAGTAAGTTGCTGCACTACTTTTTGAAATGAATGAGCAGTGGACATCAGTGCAGCCCTAACTGCATTGCCCTATCAGTACAATACAAGCAGATGCTTACAAAATGTCACAAATATGAGTTACCTGCCTGGAGCTGTTTTGGGAACCGGACTGGGAACCCTGTGCTTCTGGTCTCCATTGCTCGTCTGTTTTTAAAATTTGCCTAATATCTATTCCTTTCTTGCAGAAATGGGAGTGTTGACAGAGTAAGTGTGTGTGCTTTGTGATTGAGTTTTATCGCCTAAGCTATCTCCTTTATAAATATTACCAGTGTTTGGTGAGCCTGAGGCTAACTCTTTGATTTTCTGCTGCTTAGAAGCTCTGTAGGATTTTTTTTCTTTCTTCATCAGCTTGTTCACATAAAGTTGTGTTGGATTTTCACCTGCATGGAGATGCAAGATGGAAAATAAAACGTGATTTAGTGGGGGTTAATGTTTCAAAGAGTCCAGGGGACGCCACACACTATCAGCTCCTCCTCAGTCCTCTGAGATCTGTCCCCTCAGGACAAAGGGAGAGGCTTTAAATAGGTATTGCCTGGGTCTCAAGACACATTTTATCAAATACTGTTTCAAGGTAATGTGCTTTAAAGTTTCAGCAAGTTGTTATTTGTTATGCCATAGCTGAGACATAAGTCTGAGCTTATGGAAGACATTTACAAAGAACAAATTACTATGAGAAACATCTTTTCAGTGAGTCAACATTGCATCAGTGATTACATTTGTGCCATTAGAAGACAGGCGAGCACATTCATAAAACCCTGTCAGGGATATTTGGTTTATGCTGAAGGGCAGCATTTATTTAAAAACCAAAAAACTATCAATTTGTTCTGACAGGCAGGGAGTGCATTATAGCTATATGTTTTTTGTTTAATCAATATTTTAGTTTTTAGTTTTATTAAATTGTCACTTGTACCATTTTGTTGTAATGGTCAAATCAAATAATTAGGTCACTAGTAGGACTCTGTAGACCTTAATTACATGCTGAGGAGGTAATTAACCCATTTGATTCAGGTGTGCTGGGTGCAGTGATACATCTAAAAGTTGACACCAAACCCTCAGGGACTGGATTTTGATACCCCTGCTCTTCAGGATTGAGATTTAGTGACTGTGGAGGTCATATGAGAACATTAAACTCATTGTCATGTTCAAGAACCATGATTGAGCTGTGTCACATGGTGCACTATTCTGCTGGACGTAGTGTGGTCATAAAGAGATGAACACGGTCAGCTACAATACTCAAGTAATGTGCCATTAAAAGGTTTCTCTCTTATGATTACACCACCAGCACTAACCTGGTCTGTTAATACAAGCTTGATGGACCCCTGCTTTTATGTTGTTTAAATCAAATATGGACCTTAACATCTAAGTTTGAAGTTGAAATTGATAGGCCCAGTTTTTTCTAAGCTTTTATTTAATTTTTGCTTTAATGTTTTAAGAAGTACCTGGACCAGCCTTTCTGGTACAATAATCATTCCATGTTCAGAGCCACCTAAATCCAATTTTTCCCCATTCTGATGCCCAGTTTGATCTTCACTATGTCTGGTTGCCTAAATGCAGTAAGCTTCAACCATTTAACGACCCAAATCACTATTTGTGTCAACAAGCAATTGAACAGGTGCACCCCTTTTTTCCAGGCTAGCGTGAAAAAGTATGGAATTAGTATTTTCCATCTCTGGATAAGTATGGCAATAGAAAATATGTATGAAAAAATATTTGTTTTCCCTATCCCAGTGTCTCAATGTTGTATCCTTGTGTCCTTCCATTCTTTCTTTGATCAGTTCCTTCCTCACATCCTTTTATTCTTTCCTTCTTTTCTTGTGCCTTTGTCGTTCCTAACTTGTGTCCTTTCTTTAATTCCCCCTTTTTTGCAAGCTCCATAATTTAAGCCTTACCATGGCACTTCATGATACATTTTTGTATTTTATACTTTAAAATGAATGTAAAGGACCAGCAACTCTGGAATTTGAGTTTGGAGAAGTATGTAATTTCTATATATAGAAAATGTATGGGTTCTTATCTTACCAATTAGCCATTTTTTTTTTTTTTTCCCTGAATATAATTCATTTCTTTTAATCTATGTGTGTCCTTTTTTACCTTGAATATTTCCTGTTACACTTTTGTGTGCTAACTCAAATATGAGGTGTGTGCAGCCTGTTTTCAGCTCTCTCTCTATGTCTGCTGTCTGCTAATGATTAAATACAACTTGGTGTTGTCGAAAGCATCTTAGTGTATGAAACCTGTCAGGTCTATAAAGTCATAAAACATTATGCAAAAATACACAAGTCTCTACACAGAGGCAGAGTTGACATAGACGACAGAAGCAGGCTTGGTGTGATAAATGGGCTTATTATAGGCAAGCTATTAATTCAACAAGGAGGCTGAAAATACAGCACCACAACTCATCAGAGATTAAATGAAAAGAAACTAAATGTGCAGTCCATGAAAACAGATAAATGTCCGACAAAGAATGTTCTTTACGGTTAGTGGTCGTAGCTGAAATGATGAAAGACTGGTCCACCCTGGAGTCACGTTGCAGGCAGAAACCCACCCTGGCCCCAGTTCCCCGCCAACATGTCTGTGTTTTTTGGTGTCCATCTTCAGATGTGCGTGTGTGTGTGTGTGTGAGCAGCAGCGTTCAGCGGTGTTCTCACAGCCCAGCTGAGACTGACAGATGGAATCATTTCACACACAGACAGAGAGGCAGGATACAGGAAACTGGGGTGTGTTTAATAGTCCTGGTGCTGCTGTGGTTGGTATTAATCTAGGTCAGCGGTGCTCGGCTCATGGCAAGTTGGCCTCTGGGGCAAGCTTGGCCTTTCCTTGACCCCATTTATTCTTCGTTTAGTCTTATAGTCTACATGTAGTTTACTGGTATAAAGCATCTGACAAGCCGTTTTTGTGCAGCATTGGACACATTTCACATTACTAAATTACTTTTCCCAGCCTCTACTCACACAGATGCACACTAAAGGTCAGAAATGTGGCTCTGAATGTTTTAAAATGAAGCATGATAGTATCTT
The DNA here is from genome assembly GCA_036250325.1 of Characodon lateralis. Lineage (NCBI taxonomy): Eukaryota > Metazoa > Chordata > Actinopteri > Cyprinodontiformes > Goodeidae > Characodon > Characodon lateralis. The sequence continues at coordinate 5,638 of JAHUTJ010026866.1, forward strand.
TGCACAGTTTAATTACTGTTTAATATAGCTTTTATGTCAGCTTTTATTTGTTTCATTGATGTGAATTGGACAAGAGTCCAAGAGATCTTGCCTGCTTAACTCAAACCAGAGTTCAGGAAAAATTTTTCTGAATGACAATTTTTTTTCCTCCTCTAAATTAAAAAAATTGAAAATGGAAACGCTTTCATTACTGCTTCATTTCCACGGTTAATTTAGAGTTTAATTGCTTTTACAGTTGTTGCATATGCATCAGGTACCCTGCAGTAAATTAGTGGAGAAGGAGGGATTGTCAGGTTCACTAATTAAAACTTGTTCTTGCTAACCTCAACACAAAAATGTATGAGTGTACCTAATTAGACTAAAGCTATTGTAAGGGGATCAAAAATTCCCAATACTGACACGAAGATGAAAGTAAAATGGAGAAAAGGTACTTGTTATTATCTTCTTTAATTGAGTTAGGAAAAGTGACTCTTCATTTATCTTAATTCTTCTGCAACTGGCTGAAGGAATGATTAACACATCGGCAAAATTTCAGCTGAAAGTTCTTACAGGCAATTTGTCTAATGCCACTTTATTCTAAAGCCTAGTGTCATGGCTGCTTTTCGGTGAACCATTTTTGTACATTTCTGTAAGGTTTCTCATATTTCTAGATGCTTTTACTACTACATTTAGAAAACTTGTTAACAATAACCAGTATTAAATATTTTCAGATAAAATAGCTAAAATGTTTAGCCTTCTGCTCTCAGGCAAAACCTATTTGGCCTCCTTTTTCCAAGGCATATAAATACATTCAGGAAATTTGACTTTTTTTTCAGTGAAACTACACAATAATACACCAAAACAAAGCTCATTAAAGTTATGTGTTATCAGTATTTATTGATGTATTTCCAATGAAATAATTCACCTGAGAAGCTACACCTTCTATGCAACAACTGTTCATGCTTGGATGCCCATTTGATTCAATTCTGTATTTGCTTTGTGATTTCAAGGTGTATGAAGATACACTGCCTCATATATCTGATGTTCTAACATAACTATTGTAATCTATAACTAAACTCGGCTGCCACAGTTTTTTTGAACATCTAGAAAAATTCAGCAGCTTCAGCATAGGATCTGAGAAACATCCTTCGCAAATGAACCACTGCTATGAAAGTAATAAAAGCCACACAATCTTAATATACTCCATGCTAGCACTTAGTCTGCACTGATGAAGACTCACCTCGGCATGCAGAATACTTCTAGAGGCTTACACTTTTCCCATCAAGTGCATTATTTTCTGTTATTCTATGCTGCCTGAAAAATAAAATGCACTTAACATTTTGGGGGATCCTTACAAGGTGTTAATCTCTTTGTTCATTATGCAGTTTATATAAAAAAGACAAATAAATTAACTGGCAACCTGATTTTTATTCTTAGTTGCAATGAACAACATTCGCTTTCATTTCTAGCTCACATCTGCAGGGAGTTTGATATTCTGTGCTATTTTATAGATTATTCTAAAAGAGAGGTTCATCCAAAGCTTATATTGTCTGGTTTGTACATTAAAGAACAGCATATGTGTGTTTGTGTTTTGTACCATGAATTGTCTGTTTCCTTAACTGAAGTGCAGGCCTGAGGTCCCGGTTTTATGTTGTCTATAAAGAGGAAAATAGAATAGACAGATTTATTACCACAATAAAGGCACGTTGGACAAAGCCTTTCACCTGTCAGCTTAAGCAGTCGAGGTTTAGATATTGATACATGTGTGTGTCTATATTTGTGTTTGTGCACATATTTTTGCATTACCTGCGTGCAAAACATATTTAATTTAATGTTTGTCTGTTATGCAGGCATCATTTCTAATGATGGTGGAGACATTATTACAGACTTTGTTTTAGTTTGTTTAATGTTAGGAGCTGAAGGAGAGGGGGATGGTTGGGTGAGTGGGCCAAAAGCTTGAGTGAATGTGGATAACATGCACAGTAATATCACCATTATGCTATTCCCAGGGACTTAAATTAATAGGCATTAATACAAAATTGTGCTATAGCCCAAGTCAGCAGTTAGTACCGCTGCAGTGTCGATTTAGAGCTGACAGGAGCAGAAGATGGAGAGAATGTGAGAGGAGGGAAGGAGAAAGTGGATCTTATGAAGGCAATGTAAAGGAGAAATTGGAAATGAAAAGGACGCTGTGTGCCCGAGGCTAACAGCACATGCAAAATAAGGTAAAAGGAGGAAGCCCAAATGGATGGTGATGGTGACAGCAAGAAGAGGCATACAGTAATTGTTTGTGGCTGGTATATTTCAAAAGAGAGTAAGAAGAAGGTATAGATTGAGCACCTGAATGACAGCTTTACATTGACACCACTGTCAACATTTTCGCTTCTCCTTTTCCTGCTGCCTTGCACCTTTAGGGTTATAAATCATAGATTTGTACTTGTAGTGCTTGCTGAACCATTGTTCCTCAAAATGTTGACTGAAGGTCATTTCTATCATGCTTTATTCTTTAGTTAAAAGCAGTAGATGTCAAGAAATGACATTGCTATTTTTCCTTGCCTCCGAAAAACTGTCATTTATGCTGAAAAGTCAGTTAAATATTCAAAACATATATTTCTGTATTTTAAGCAAAAGTTATATCGCTGGCGCATGTCCAGACAAAGATGTCCAAGACATAAGGAGATACAAAATCATAGAATAGATGTTTTTATGCTAAACTGAAATCATCTTTCATTTCTTTCTGAAGGCTGTCAGATTTCCCTTCTGTGAATTGTTGACTATAAACTTGCAGCTTTTTTATGTGTAAATGTGCCTTATCTTAAAGTTCACAAAGATCATTGAAGAGCAATTGTTATTATTTTTGTAATGACCTGACCCCCATACAGAAGAACACTCAGAAGGACAACTGAATCAGTGAAAGGTATTTTATTTACAACAAGAAGCACTATTGACCACAGGCTTCATCTGAGACACATGGAACGTAGGATGTATACGAAGACTTGCCGGTAAACGAAGGCGAACCACAGAGGGGCTGATCACAGTCTCGAGCTCGTACGGGGCGAACGCTTCCAAGACACGGACTTAAGTGGCAGGTATCGTGGCGATAAGCATACTCTTTGTCCAGGCTGATACTCTGGTGCGGATCGGCGTTTCCGGTCAGCGAAACGCTTCTTCTGGTCAGCAGTTTGGTGAAGGGCCTGAATGGTTGAGTTCCAGATGGTTCTGCAGCGGCGGACATGTTGATGAACTGATGAAACTGTGATATCCTTCTTGTCAGCAGAAAACAGAGGCGTCTGATACCCAACAGATGCTTCAAAGGTAGAGCGTCCAGTAGCTGAAGAGATGTGTGAGTTGAGTGCATACTCAACCCAAGGTAGGTACGAGCACCAATCTGTGGGGTTTGTGGATGTGAGGAAGTGTAAAGTGGATTCCAGTTGTTGATTTAATTTCTGTTTGACTGTTGGACTGAGGATGATAACCAGAAGTCAGTGAAGCCTTAGCTCCTAAAGCTAAACAAAACTGCTTCCAAACCTGAGAGATGAACTGTGGACCTCGGTCAGACAGAATGTCTTGTGGAATCCCATGAAGACGAAAAACATGCTTAGTGAGGAGTTTTGCTGTTTGTAGAGCTGACGGAAGTTTTCTGAGGAGAATGAGATGGCATGATTTAGAAAAATGATCAACGATCGTGAGAACGGTAGTCATACCTAACGAGAGAGGCAGTCCAGTAACGAAGTCTAAGGCATGGTCGATTAGGGATGCTGAGGGGTTGGAGAAGACCTGCAGGTGGCTGGTTACTAGACTTGTTTCTGGCACAGGTAGCACAGGCTTGAACAAAATCTCTAACACCCTCATGTAAAGATGGCCACCAAAACCTTCTCTGAACCAATGCTATGGTTCTGCTCGCTCCTGGATGAGATGAAAACGTAGCTGTGTGAAGCCAATCAATAAGCTTAGTGCGTAGATGAAACTGTGTACATAGATGCGGTTTGGTGGTCCTATGATTGAGAGAACCTCTTTAAATCTTGAAAAGCTGCTTCAGCTTCAGACAACCAGGAGAATGTGACTTTGGAAGATGTTAATGCGGTAAAGGGTGCAGCTATCAAACTGTAATCCTTGATGAACCGTCTGTAAAAGTTTGCAAATCCGAGAAAACGCTGAAGTGCTTTGCGGGATTCTGGCACACGCCATTCCAGGGCAGCCTTGATTTTCTCTGGGTCAGAACGTACCTGTCCACCCTCGAGGATGTAGCCCAAAAATGTGACGGAAGGCTGGTGAAACACACTTTTCGGCTTTCACAAACAGGCGGATCTCCAAGAGACCCTGAAGTACCTGGCGGACGTGTCTGCGATGCTCCTCAATGTCCTTAGAATAAATCAGAATGTCATCCAAATACACAATGAAAATGTTCAAAAAGTCCCTGAGAATGTTGTTGACTAAAGCCTGGAAAACAGCAGGAGCATTGCATAATCCAAAAGGCATGACCAGGTATTCGAAATGGCCCAACGGTGTCTTGAAGGCCGTCTTCCACTTGTCCCTCTGGCGGATCCTGACAAGATGATAAGCATTGCTTAGATCTAACTTAGAAAATATAGCTGCACCATGAACCGGTTCAAAGACAGAGGTAATGAGAGGAACTGGGTATTTATTTTTAACTGATTTGGTTTAAGCACCTATAGTCAATGCATGGACGTAGTGATCCATCCTTCTTACCTACAAAGAAAAACCTGCCCCAAGAGGTGAGGAGGAAGGCCGAATAATACCTGCAGACAAGGAATCAATATAATTGTGAGATATAAGTGAGATATTATAAAGCCTGCTGGATGGCAGGGGGGCACCTGGAAGAAGATCGATCGCGCAATCATAAGGTCTGTGAGGGAGTAAAGACAGCCTTATCATTACTAAAGACTCTTTTTAGATCATGGTACTCAGTGAGTACATGAGACAAATCTATAACCTCGTCCTCCCTCTTAGCCTGCTCGGGGAAACTCGGGGAGAATGCTGACTGGAGACAAGATGAGTGACTAGTGGACCAGGACTCGATGCGACCCTCAGACCAGTCTAAATGAGGGTTATGTTTTTGTAACCAAGGGAAGGCAAGAACTATGGAACCCTGAGACACTGGAAACACGAAGAAAGATATATATTCTCTATGGTTACCTGTCAGCAGAAGTTGTAGTGGTTTAGTACGCTGGGTTATCTGCTGCCGTTTCTTTCCGTCTAAGGCTAGAACAAAATGAGGAGAAGTAAGTGGTTCCACCTCAATGCCTGCTCTGATGACTAACTCAGAATCTATTAAGTTCTGTTCGCTGCCTGAATCCAACATGGCAGACAGAGTCAAAGTATGTTGATTAAATATGATAGTGGCTGGTAGGCTGAATCTTGGGGCTTTACAATTCTGTGAATGGTCCACACCCCCCCCTCATTGTTGGTGGACCCTGTCTTTTGTGTCTTTTGGCTGCCCGGGGAAAATAGGACAAGTTGCTGTGATCAGGTGAACCGCAGTAAAAACATTGCTTGGTCAATCTGCGTCTCTGTCTCTTTTCAAAAGTTAAACGGGTGCGTCCCACCAGCATGGGCTCAGGTTCAGATACAGATTGCTGAGGGGTAGTCTTAGCTTTGGGTGAAAAGCTAGTCGCTAACTGGTTTGTAATTAAACCTTTGTGCTCTGGATCTTCTCTCCCTTATTCTATTGTCAACTTTAATAGCTAAAGAAATAGTTTCATCTAGTGTAGGGGGTTCATCAATCAGGACTAATTCATCCTTTAAGGAATCGTCTAAAGCGTGAAAAAAGGTCCACTTCAAAGCTTCATTATTCCAACCCGAGGCAGCAGCAAAAGTACGGAATTCTATGGAAAACTCGGTAAGAGGTCTATTACGTTGCTTTAAAGCCCTCAACTGTCAACTAGTACTAGTTCTGTCTATAACGGGAACAAGTCTGCTTAAATTCTTTAACAATTTCTTCAAAAGTTTAACCAAAATCTCTGCAATCAGAGAAACGGGCCTCTGCCCACTGTAAGGCCTTGCCTGTCAATAAACCAATGACATTCGAAATCTTAACATCATCATGGGGAAAGGAACCTGGAGAACGGTTGAAAACTAGGGCACACTGAAACAAAAATCCCCTACAGTTTCCAACCTCGCCAGAAAACTTTCCAGGGTTTGGTGAGGTGACGAATGAGGAATGAGGGAATGAGGAAGCTGTTGAGATGACAGTGGTGCTGCAGCGCCATCTACATGTGCAGAGGATTGAGAACACAAGGTTTGCTGAAGCATGGAGGCAATTTGTTCTAACTGTTGATTTGTTTGGAGCTGCTGATCTGAAAGGGAACAAAGAGAGGAGTCATAAAGATGGATCTGGTTAGCGTGTTCAGATAAGGTTCTTCAGAGTGCTTTTGCTGGGTCTTGTTGGCCAGAGTGTTCTGTTATTATTTTCGTAATAGATCTGACCCACATACAGAAGAACACTCAGAAGGACAACTGAATCAGTGAAAGGTGTTTTATTTACAACAAGTGAGACTGGAACATGAATGGGTGAATCGCCAACTGTATGGAAAGAGGGGGAAGAGAACTGGTGAAACCAAGAACTATTATATTGCGGAATTAACGAAAAGTAACCATAATAAACAGGAAAACGGCTTACTCAGTAAGTGCAGTCAGGTCGCCAGGTGTAGAGGGATTCGGAGTCCAGGTTTACGAAGCGGAGTAATCCAGATGGTCTCTCTTGTGCTGTTGAGTGAGCTTTGGGGAGATCAGGAGTTAGTTCAATGTTCAAGTACTTGCGTTGGAGGGTGGACAGGGTACGCTTATGCCTTGGTTCAGGAGACGGAGGAAAACAGGAAGCTGCCAGCTTGGTCCTTGGAAACAAAATCCACCAAACGTAGGTA
>JAHUTJ010026867.1:0-13666 GCA_036250325.1 Characodon lateralis
CACACAGTCTCCTCTTAACAGTTGTTCTAGAGATGTGTCTGCTGCTAGAACTCTGTGTGGCATTGACCTGTTCTCTAATCTGAGCTGCTGTTAACCTGCGATTTCTGAGGCTGGTGACTCAGATGAATTTATCGTCCGCAGCAGAGGTGATTCTTGGTCTTCCTTTCCTGGGGCGGTCCTCATGGGAGCCAGTTTCTTTGTAGCGCTTGATGGTTTTTACGACTGTCCTTGGGGACACTTTCAAAGTTTTCCCAATTGTTCGGACTGACTGACCTTCATTCCTAAAGTGATGATGGCCACTCGTTTTTCTTTACTTGGCTGCTTTTTTCTTACCATAATACAAATTCTAACAGTCTATTCAGTAGGACTATCAGCTGTGTCTATCCACCTCCTGCACAACACAATTGATGGTCCCAACCCCATTTATAAGGCTTGAAATCCAACTTATTAAACCTGACAGGGCACACATGTGAAGTGAAAACCATTTCAGAGAAACAGCCTGGGGGGAAAAAACTCGCTCTGTGGCAGCTGGTTTTAGCAGACTGCACTCTGTAGCGCCACCTGAAGGTAAAAGCCTAAATAATTTGTGTGTAGCATGTGTGGTCTCTGCAGAGATTTTAGCTGCCCTTTTCCTGACCCTTGACCTGTATAAGTCCCAGGTGGTTCTGACCATACCACTGTACCAGCTGATCCTCCTCCTGCCTGTATGCAGACTCATCACTGTCCTGGATCAGTCCAATAACAGTGGTATCTGCAAACATCAGGTGATTCAGAGATGGGTCCGCTGTGGATTAATACAACCAACAAACGTACCGAACTTATCTTCTTTCAGTGTAGGCATATTTGAGCTTGGACTACAAAATTGCAGCGAGAAATAAATACGGTGTATACGCAAAATTGATCAGCCGGAAGCCCATTACCGTATTTAGCTGTTCCGGAGCAAATTCTGTGACGTAACAGTTGGAAAAACGTAACATGCTAGAGAGAACTAAATGGACTGAAAAATATGACCCAAAAGGAATACAAAGATATCTCTGCAACACCTGGAGAGACTAAATTCAACTTTTGCACTCCTACAGACTCGAAGTACACAACAAAATGTATTCAAAGGCTGGATTTTGCATGATATGCCCAATTTAAACAAGATGATGAATTCATGGCGTTGTAAACCTCTGATAGGTTAATTCACAACATTTGAGTTTATGGGTGAAAACCTGTCCATGTATTTTAAGGCAACATCTCAAACATATTGTTTTATTGTGTCACATCATGGAAAAATCCAAATAACTTATTCACGACACCAGAAAGAAAATTGTGGACTTCCACATGTCTGGTTTATCTTTGGGTAACATTTCAGGATGTCTTAAGGTGCCACATTAATCTGTTCAAACAACTAAAAGTATACACCCCATCAGAATGTCCAGGCACCATATTCTTCAGAAAAGTATTTCATGTCCCAAAGATGAATGTGTTTTGGAGTAAAATGTGTGTATTAAAATAGGGACAAAGGCAAAAGCCTTTCTGAAGATACTAAAGCTGATAAGATTAAATGTTATTATTTTTATTACATTGGGCTGCACAGTGGCACAGTTGGTAGCACTGTTGCCTTGCAGCAAAAAGGTCTTGGGTAAAAAAAATAAAAATAAAAAGGTCTTGGGCCAACCTGGGGTCTTTCTGCATGGAGTTTGCATGTTCTCTCCGGGTAATACGGCTTCCTCCCACAGTCCAAAGACATGCCCGTTAGGTTAATTGGTCTCTCTAAATTACCCTTAGGTGTGAATGAGTGTGTTGTTTGTGTGTTGACATGCGATAGACTGGCGACCTGTCCAGGGTGTACCCCACCTCCCGCCCATAGACTGCTGGAGAAATTCACCCGCACCCCTGTTACCCACTATGGAAGAAGCAGTAGAAAATGACAGACTGACTATTTTTATTACTGAAACCTTATTTTCTGTCATCAGTCTAAATTTTTCACTCAGCTCATGACTCCATGCCATTCTTAGTTCTGATAATAAAAAGAGTAGAACCCATTTACTTAGAAAGGGGTGCAATCGGACCGCCTAGCCAAACCAGCATTACAAAAGGAAATCTATGCACACTTCTGAATTGGAAGAAATTTTTATATAAAGTTCTCCAAAATATTCTGCTGTTATTATGGCATTAGGTAAACAAATATTTGTGACAATCCTAAGTGACCTTAAGGAAAAGTTTAGTCTGATTTAAACAGTGTATGTGTATATCGGGTTTTAACTGTACATACACTGCCTTGTATGTGGCTATAAATATTATTCAAGGTGTCCTTTGGTCCGAGGACATGTGCCTTATTATTCATTCAGTGAGTCAGCATGAATGAAAAAGGGTTGGCAAGAAGGGAGTACCAGAATGAGAGCTGCCTTTTAATGTTCTCCCTCTCCAACAGACAGCGGCACTGATCTCACGAGGATAAAAGCGCACACTCACAGTTCCGTACCTACACTTTCAAATGGCGGCTTATTCATGCAGATTCTGTTCATCCTGAATGCTGAGAAAATAAGAACTCTGCAGGTTATCTTCCACACGTAGCAATGCAGGCCTGACTCATTTGCATAGCAATAGATTCCACTGTCATCATTTATGTCTGTTCATTTGCCGCAAACGCAAACTCAAACGCAAACAATACACCTACCAGGGACTTGATTGCATGTGTGCACACAATAATGACTCAAACTTTGGCTAATGGAATAAAACAAGACACAGCAATGTATCCAAGAGCCCTGAAGTGTGCAATCTATCAGTTGAAGTCTCCCAGAGGGCTTTTTTAGCTGCAGCATCCACCCCTAATTCCCAATCTTTGCTTCCCATATTGTGTTTTCTTTCCAAAGGAATTTGAAAAAAACCCCCCAGAAAATACAAAAGTAAAAAGCACATCAAAGTTAGAGCTGGAAACAAAGATTAGCCTTTAACAGTCTGTGATGTTTGTGTTATTTTCCCTCATTCCTCTTAGACAATTAAAGCACTCTATGCTTTAATTGTGTCAAAGAAGAACAAGTATAGCAGCTCTCAAAACTGTAAACTGCTGTTCAAATTTTAGGTTTTTCTGATGTAAAAAATGACAAACAAGTCAGTAAGAAAGAAGAAACAAACAAAAAGATGTAATAAATTTGTCAACACCCTTAAATATGTTGTTAAATCACCTTTTGACTCAATTTTATAGTCTTCTTTGGTAGAAGTCTATCAAAATCCCACATCTTGACTTGACAAAAGTTGTCCATAGCTGTCAGATTCAGATTCTCATGTTAACAGCCTTCTTCTACCTCCTAAATTCAATCTTTTATTGATTTGGATGATTGCCACGCATGGCACTGTCATCCTAAAAAACATAATCTCTGGTCATCCACAACTTGACCCAACTGATAGTTTTGGGGCCAAAACTTCATCTGCCCTAACAGCTGAAGAAAAGTAACCCTAGAGCATGTTGCTGCCAACACCATACACGCTATGACAGTGGGTATGGTGTTCTTTTGGGGATGTGCAGTGTTGTTTTTGTGCCAAACATAATATTTGGAATGATTGTTTAAAAGTTTAAGTTTGGTTTCATCAGACCAGACAAAGAAAATCTTCTGTCTGGCGACCTTACTCCCTAGTTCAGGCATATGGACAATACAGAAGATTGTTGTCCCATGCTGAACACAACTAGAGCTTATTTGTTGGAAATTCCTGTTACTTCTTCAGTTTTGCTGAAGACCTCTAGGCAGCCTCTCTGATAGTTTCAGACTTAGCTTGTCATTAAGTTGGAGACATGTCCAGTTTCCTTAAGATCCCCATTGTTCATAATTTTCTCCATTTATTGGTTGATGACTGACTTTAATGTGACGTTGTGTAGATATAATGCTGTGGGTTTTTTATACTTTCTTCACTGATACCTTTGGACAGTCATATTTTTAAAATATTTGCAATCTCTTACAAACTATAGCATTAGTTAAAAAATACAAATGTCAGGAAAATCCTCCCAAGGCAACTAAATGTTAACTCAGATTAATCAAATTCACTATAACTGTTTACTCTAGTAAACTAGTATAACTAGTTACTCTATGATGTTAGTTATATGTTTAGTTTTTGTCAGTTGGATTTTAAATGTCCTGATACCTTTGGTGACATCAAAGAATCATATTATTATATAAATTATGCACTCCATGTATACGTGCATTGTAAAATGTTGTTTTATTGTGTCACAACTCACTTACAAAAGTAGAACCATGTCTAAAGAAATAAATAACCCTTGTCACATAATTAATACAGTTAAAATGTCATGTATCCCAGCATATGACAGGAGAGTCTCTAGCTTATGTAGCTACATGGCACTGAGGTTAATATTGAATGGTCTGCGTACATTTTTTGAAAAGAGCTCACCAAAGTGTTTTATCTCCCCTCAATCTTATGCACTCAGTCCAGACATTTCATATCTTACATCAGTTTGTACGATCATCCAGGCGTTGGTCAAACCCACGTTGCCTTCAGTGCCAAAAAGCTGCAGACCCTTCTTCAAATCCCTCTGAGCATAGTGATCAATCTGTGGAAAACAGGGTGAGGGGGAAGAAAGCCAGTTTTAGATAAAGACAACCGAACAAATATCAACATTGCCTTAGCTTTGGTTTTCATTAGATGTTTCCATTTTCTTTTTTCCTTATGGCAGCAAATGGTTTCAACTCAGGTGGAGACAAATAAGCACACAAATTCTCAATAAATTCTGCAGTGCCATTTGTTAGGAAGAAAACAACAGAAACAAGTTGTTGTTCACACACACACATATATATATATAAATATATATATATAATATATATATAAATATATTATATATATATATATATACACACACACACATACTGCATTTATCAGCTTTGTGGAGGACCTGTTTTCTTAGTCTGTATAGTGTTTAGGATGACTATTGTTGGAAATTGTGCTATATACATAAACTGCATTGACTTTATTTTAAATTCAGTTGTCAACAAATACCACAAGTCATCAAGAGCTGCTTTTTCATAATTGCAGGTAGACTAACAGAAAACAAGAAGGAATGTATTTTTCCAATACAGACAAGAAATCTGCTATGAATAAGAAAGAACAGCAATTTCTAGAAGAGCTATTTACTGAAATCTCCACAGCAAATCTCATTAAACCTGGGAATATTGATGTTTTTTCTGCATTGACATTAAACCATTTTTACTTATACTTTTGCAGTTTTTACCATCTTCATTGGTTACAAGAAGGAGTCATCTTTCTCAGGACAACTTGTGCTGACCATGCTTCAATTCATATTCACTTAAGGATTTTTAGTAATCGCTTTGAACAATTGAAAGGAAATTTCTATACTCAGGAAGTCGTTCCGTTCACAGGAGCTGACTGGCCTAAATGTGAACTGAGATCCATGGAAATTAGATTTAAAAATAAAATATTAAAAAAAATATATACATCAAAATTAAATTATACAGATTTTAATCTTGTATGATTATTTACCCCGATGATTCATCAAAAATACTCAACGACTAAGAAAAATAAACTGATATGCAATGGATACATAAATACATGGATATGAAATAGTTTGTTTACAGGTAAAAAAATTGTAGGTGGGGACAAAATGGCAATGCATGACCGAAAGTGGGTTCACAAATTGGGTCAGATGACCTGGAGGCACCATTTTACATCCAAATAAAGGCTTCACCACAGTTTTGAAAAAAGAAAAGAAGAACAAAACAACACAAAATGACATACACAGACCACAAAAATCACAAAGGGTTTAGTAAAATAAGTTACATTGAGTACATAAATACATAACAAGAGATTAAAAAGCTGTAGACTCAGGCAGTTTAGACAAATTATAAGAATTTATAGAATCATCTGTTTTTAAATAGGATTGCATTATATCTGCAAAAATGAACCACAAATGGAAACCTGCAAGACAAAAACAAGACCGGGCCCAGAATAGAGCCTTGAGGAACTCCATATGTAGACAGTGTTATAAGCAGAATACTTCAGTTAAAAAAATGCCTGATGTTTAAGAGGATGGAAAGGTTGGAGGCTGGTTGCAGAATATGTACATTGCATCCAAACCACAAGCTAAGTTCAGTAAAACAGAAAAAGAAGCAGCAATCTGTTACAATATGCTCAGTTTCGGGCTACACTTTCATGTTGTGTCGGAACAAATAAACCAAGGTCAGAAGTGAGGAGAAAAAATTGGATTTTCATGGGATGTTGCTGAGCTGCCGTTCAATAAAACAGATACATGCAGCTCAATGTGGCTTTTGTTTAGACCCACACATTCGGCTCTGTGAAAATAAACAAGATAAAAACCTTTAACAAAACCAGATTTTCCTGTGAGCTTTGAATCGTCACAAACAAACTGTAGGTGTGAAGACCGTCACGGCGTAAAGATGATTAAATTCAGAAAACCGCCTGACAATTTCTCTAAAATACATTAAATTAAATCAACAAATTAATCAGCATGCATCAGTACAGTGTACCAAAAAGTTCCAAATACACACAACCTGCTCAGTCTTATGCAAATGAAATCAATGAATCTCATCAAGCATCAACAGTGTTGATCTCTTCTAATCTATAACAAAAGAGAATTTTCTTGTTCGATAATATAAATAATTGCTCTTCCCCCTCCTCGTATGCAGTGTCATTCTGCTTAAATACATTTTGATCTCTGACAGGATCTCATAATTTCCTGTTTAAATCAGCTGTGGAACAAAAACAAGGCTCTTAGCTTTAGATCCTAAATAAAACAGAAATGGAGTTTCTGTTCACGAAGCAATGTTTTCACAAGTGGGTTACCGTTATGTCAGGATTCCCCAAATATAAAACTGTAAATGTGCCAAATAACACAGCGAGTCACCGCAGGCAACGGAAAAGCTGACAGCAAGCAAGCAAACGAGGATGTAAATAATGAATACTTAAAATACCCGCTTATTTGCTCTTGTGAGACCACAGTGTTTAGCGAGGACGCGCCTCGAACACTTTCCTTAGCTTGCTTCAGGAAGAGGTTTCCTTTCCTGCACTCTGTGATGTCAGGAAATTTCATCATGTCAAACCAGTTTCCAGATACATTTAACTATGACCTTCTTTATTCCACATAAAAGATCAATAACATGCCTCCAGGCCTGAGTTTTGTGAAACTGGTGGCTGTGGGAAAGCTGAGTCACCATCCAACCCCAAAGTTTGCTCATTCTTTTTGGGGTCAACACTATGTTCTGTTATAAGAGAACAAATATCACTATGGTCACCTAAAACTGTGTTAAAATAAAGTACATTTAAAACTGACAGTGAACTGTTATTCCTTCAATAACACAGTGAAGCTTTGTTTGATAAAATGGACACAGTGTTGCATAAATGTGGGAAAATCTAACCCATAACATACTGACAGTCTTTTCAATGCAAAATCATTCTCAGCTGAATAAAAGAATAGCTGTTATATACTACTTTTAGTAAACATTAATCTACTGCTTTAACCTTTTAAAAATGCTTGTTGAGTTATATTGTATCTGGGCTGCAATGGGAGCAACAGGAATTGAACAAGATGACAAACTTTTAGCTGACAAGAGCTGCTTTTCTTTAGGCCCGGATAGTGTTGGAAGAGCATTCTGGTAGAAACTTGGCAGATAGCGCCTCCCTTCTACTGCTAATGGTCATAAAGGTGTTGATATTTAGGGCCCTGATTACACCACCTGATATTTTCTTAGTGTGAAATCAAACAAAAAGGTGCACCAGTAAATAGCACAAAATGTAAGCAACAGCACATCAAACTTCAAGCGAAGGACATCCTGAGCATGACTGGGGTGGAAAGCTTCAACAACAATTTGTAGCTTTCAGTCATGATCTTTTTCATCTTCTATACACATTAGAAGCTAAATGGAAACAGCCAGGACAGTTTTCCCGAAATTAAGTCGTTGTAAACGACATTTTGTTCATAAACAAGATTAACACATGCAACAGAAACTACTTCTTTTTATTTCATTAAAGAAAAACTTTTGTGCAATCATCTGGGTGTAAATCTTAAGAGAACATGTAAAGCTTCAAGTGTTTACTCAGTTTGACCAATGAAAATAAAATGAATCACACCCAACCCTTCAAAGTATCAGCAAAATATTAAATTGTCCCAGCTCATGTATTTTAGGGTTTATTCAACATACGTGCTTCATCATAAAATAAGTCATACAACTGTGTGAAAGTTTATTGTTATGCGTTTAATACTAATTCCACATTTTTCTAAGTATACCCGTATATCACAGCAGTTAGTGTGAAATAATGATGAGAAATCAAATACTGCATTTGGAACTAAACTAGACTTTGGTTACATGAGGCCCATCAAAGAAACTGAGATGAAAGAGAATTGTGGATGAAAAGGCAAATGACACACGATATAATTTCTTGCAACAATAAAAAACTTGTCTGTGGACCAGACCAGAATTGTTCAAATACCAATGCAAGCCAAGGAGACACCCACATGCGAGCTATCTCCAAACTACGGTAAGAATGAAAGCAGCCCTTATGTTTCATTTTAGAGGACTGAAGATACAAGCTCGTCTGAAGTTCTGCCATTTTAAAAAAGAGACAAAAAATACCTTTTAGTTAAATCTAAGTAGGTCGTTAGTTAAGGGTGACTCCTGCAAAATTGCTGCAAGTAGATTGTGCACAAGAAATGGCTGTACTCATGGCTTGGAATTGATGTTGTCTTCAGGACTTCAGTCGCCTTTTAGCTACACAAGGCTAGCGAAAGATGGGTCATCAATTATTTATAAGGCAGGGATACGAGGAGAGATAAAAGATGTACATTGGGGAGATGAACAGAGGAGACAAGATGAGGAAGAGAGATGGAAGGAAGGATGATAGGGGGTGCAGGGGTAAAAATAAACAGTCAAATGAGGGATGAACCAAGAAGGGATGAAGGGGAATGTCTGTAAAAAAAAAAAAAACACCTTGAAGGGCAAAAGATGCAGTAATATAACTGCTTTAGTTTAGATTGTAGATGTATAATGATGTACAATGACAATACAATATTATAACAGGAAACACAAGACAGGGACTTCGGTGGAGAGGAAAGAACATAAAGAAAAATGCCTCAATTTACTTGCTCCCTCCAAACAGTGGATATCCATTACCTGTGTCAGAGATGTAGAGGAAAGACAGCATCAGAATTGCAGAGAAGAAGATAAATGGAGGATAAAAAAGAAAAGTCTATGATGACGGTCCCTGTAGAGCTCCTGTGGCCACATTATTTCAGTCTAAGAAGCCACACTGCATAAAGCATGCCGTACTTGATCTTCGGGAGTCATGGTTACTTAAAGGGAAGGAAAAAAAACAGATTTTTGTTTTTACTGATTCATAGTTTCCTGCCTGAAGACGCAGATTACTCCCCTGTGATGCGAACAGTTTGATGTACACTGAGCAAAATAAGTAGTGAAAACATTAACATATGTCAAAGCAATCCACACATTTGAAGAAATAAAAAAAATGACACTATAAATAAAATTATGTATTATAAAGGGGAATGTCACGTGGAACACATGAAGACAAAAAGCTGCATATGGCATAGAAAGCCAAAGAAGCTGAAATCTGAAGTCATTAATTAGAGAGTAAATATCAATGCAACTTGAGATCTGCTGGTTTATAGTTTTAATTCATGGCCTATAATAAGGCTTGTGAGCCCACTCGAGACTCTTCAAATCTGACTGTAACAACACTTACTGATGGCATTGGTCACAAACATATTTTCAAATTTCTGGATGTTGCAGTGAGCAATGTTGAGACCATATTTCTGAAGTAGAAAGAACTTTATTTCATTATGAACCCACCACTGCCAAGTGCTCATTGCAAGATTCCAGACAGGAAGATCAAAACATGAAGAACAAGATTTGTCCATGAGCCAAGGACCACTGAATTAGCAGGTACTGTTCTGTCCGTAAAACAATGCACTCAAACAGAATGGTGCGGACTCTCTATGGTAAGACTCCACTGCTGAAGAAAAGCATTTTGATACTCCTTTGAAGTTTACTGCAGAATATTTGGACAAGCCAATTAAATACTGGGAAAATATAGTCTGCTCAGATGAAACCAAAACGTTGCTCCTTGAACGTAACTGCAAAGACCATGTTTTAAACAGGAATAGCACTGTATGTTAACCCCAAAAGGACTGCAAAACAGTTGGTTTTCAGCATATGGTACAGGCAGGCTTCGTGTAACTGAAGGAAGAATGACCTGAGAAATTTACTGGGACAAGAATCTGAACATGAAACAACTGTGGATTTTACAGCAAGAAAATGATCCCAAACACAACCATGGAAACTTTGAACAGCAAAGCAGCCAGTACGGCCCAGACCACCACCTGACTTGAATCAAAATGAGAATCTATGTCAAGAACTCAAGATTAGAATGCATAGGAGACAAGCCCAGAACCCTCAAAATGTAAAAACTGTTACTGTGGAGGAAGGGGTCAGAATCACGACTGAGCAATGCATATGATGAGTTTCTCCATACAGGAGACACTGTGAGACGCTTTCATTATTCCACAAAAATAATAATTATTAACATCTGAGGCTAGTTTAAAGTCAGTAGCCTTACTTGAAATAGATTTGGTGGGAAAGCAAAGACTTTTAAAATACTTTTTCAATCCTCTGTATCTGAATCATCCCAAACAAAAGATTGTAAAAAAAAACTGAAATATATACCTGCAACCTCGTCTGTCCTCAGTGTCCATGCCCATTGGCAAGAGTCGATTTCCTGCAAATGGCCCTGTTTTATCTTTCTGCTGAGAGAGCCAAGATTAAACATCTGAGACATCGAACCAATTTGAACCAAAGTCAATGTTTTTCAAGGGCATTCTTTTTGACTTTACACAGACTCTGGTCAGCTTTGCTTTTCTGAGGTTACAACAAACCTTAACCCTTACTGTAGTAAAATGTATGCAGAAGAATTAACATTTGTCATTCCTTTTCCTTGAGACAGATTGTTCAATATCTGTAATTTTAGATCCCCTCAAGAACTTCCAAGAACTCTTGGATTTGTGCAGATAATAAATGAGGCAAACAAGTGTCAAGGTTTCAGGGCCTCTTTCTCTGACTTTTAATTCCTTCCTCAAGGACAGTAAGAACAAGCGTTAATTATTAAAGCACTTGGCTCTACCCTTTTAGTGACTAATCTTAGTCCTCAGCTGGGGCGAATCAATTGCAATCTGAGCTCTTTTCCTTCCACTCCTTCTAATCAGTGCCTGATTAACACTTGGCAAACTTGGTAAACTTGAGTACACAATCAATGCCACCAACAGGGAGAATCAGTAAGCCAGCAGAATCAGAGCATTAAGAGTTAATACCGGCAAGGATTTAATCAGGGAAGCATAATGTATATTAAGCAGTTACTAAAGGTCAAGACTCATAATCTCTAACTAAGAAACTTTGGGATTCAGAATTGTATTTGTTTAGTAAAGCCTAAAACTTGATAAAGATTATTATGTCTTAATGTCAACGCTCCAGAAGTCTGTGTGAAGAAGGAAAAGGTTTGAATGTGGAGCCTAGCTTCTGTTAAAGTTTTTCGCCTGCAGCTATTGGCATCAACAGGTGGATCTTACTGTCATCATGTGGCTTTAGTCTGTCAGCTGTTTAACATCAAAGCAGATCTATTCCTGTCTTTGGACGTTTCATCACCTTTTAGCTGCCACTTCAGTCCTTGATGCTGTGACTGAGTCATGAAGAAAACAAAATAAATTGAATTATAAGGGGACACTATCTCAGAGTCTGCTGGGTTTTTACTGGGATACTGGTTTTATTTGGAAAGTCTATGACTGGCACAAGCCACCTCTTTCAAATGCAAAAAAAGCTTATTTTGGCTTATAGGTTTACTTGACTGAACTGTGATCAACATCAGCCTTTCATATCATGCCAACAAAGACTGCAGAGTGAACCAACCTTTAAAGTTGACTTCTCATATCCAAAGACACGTTGCTCTTTGGGTCACTTTAGATGAACAGTTTAACTGTATAATTTTGATAAGGTTAATCTTTTCTTCAGTTCAAATAAAGCATTTATCTTAAAAACATTAAGCTATTGTCTATAAATTATGTTGTTTTACATTTCAAATAGTTGTGTTGTTCTGTTTGTATAAAACCAGATGCTTTGGACTCTCTAATTAGACAAAATACAAGATTAGGAAAGTTTACCATTTTACTAATTAATATCATTTATAAATAATCATAGTAAGGTTCACTACTGAATGTTTTTAAATCAAAGTTTTAAATTCAAGGCTTTTATCCAGCAGAATGATTATATGTTTTAAAATACCTTTTATGTACAAAAGCAACCCTGAATAATATTATGTAGCTCCTATAATGCCTTATATCTGCTTTTCGTTGGGTTGCCCTACGTGGTTCATTTGACATGAGAAACTGTGCCTTCTGAGTTTGAAATCTGAAACAAAAGAAAAAAGCGTCCAACCAAGCAAGAAATGTACTGACTAACCAGGACTTGGGCACTTTCTGAGCTGTGGTTGTGATAAATGCTTTTTTTTTTTGCATTTTACGCCTCACGTCCAGATGTTTGCGGAAGCCTTCAGTAATTTCTTTTGGGAGTTGGACCGAAAGAGAGAACCAACACAGTTTTAAGTGATGTCTGCGGGCAGTGTTGTCCTCCGTATCTAAAAGTGTCTCTAATCTAGAGACACTTAAGGGAGCCACAGCTGGGTCCTCCTACTGAGAGAATTGTCTGTCATGCTGGTTGTTTCTTTTCCTCTTACGCCTTCTAACCTCATAAAGACCACCGGGTCATAAAATTCATAAATAGACCATTAAAATAATCTTTCTGTTGACATCTAAAAGATGCTTGATAACCTTTAGGTTTTTAATCAGTTGAATTCTTCTTTTATATATATGTATGTATATGTATGGGCAAACATTTATATTTTCAGACTTTATTCCCTATTGCACCTGTCTGAAAGTTGTCTTTCTTTCCATCTTTCCATCATTTATTCCTTAATTCAGTTTGTTCATCTGTCCTTCCTTCCTCTCTCATGTCCTCCCGTTCTTTCATATACCTGTACTGCTTTCCCTCTTTATATCATTCTTTCTTTTACTTTATTTTCCATGCTCGTGTCCCAAAAATCTCTACTTTCTGCCCTTCTTTCCTTCCCCCATTATGTTTTTCCTTCCTTTATTGTGCCTTACTAAATTCCCATTTTGGGTTTTCTTCCTTTTTTCTGTCCTTCATTTCTTCCTTAACTCCCTCCCTCCCTTTGTTGTTTTCCAGGTTCTATATTTGAAGCCTACACACTTTAGAAATATCTACCATAAATTCATGATGATCTTTATCCATCGATGATAGATCAATCATCCATGCATGGATCCATTTTATTGATAACAGATGTCAGATTAAAATAAGACATTTGTTACTTGGTATTCACCTATAAGATTACTCAGGTCCATAGCCAATGGTAATTTAGTTTTACTGCGTCTCGTCTCTCGTCTCGTTGTCTTCCGCTTTATCTGGGACCGGGTCGCGGGTGCAGCAGATTCAGCAGAGACGCCCAGACGTCCCCCTCCCCAGACGCCTCCTCCAGCTCCTCCGGGGGGAGCCCAAGGCGTTCCCAGGCCAGCCGAGAGACATAGTCCCTCCAGCGTGTCCTGGGCCTCCTCCTGGTGGGACGT
>JAHUTJ010026868.1:0-13663 GCA_036250325.1 Characodon lateralis
TGCCGTCTCTCCGGATCAGACCAGGTTTTCCCCAAAATGTTCGCCAGTTATCAATGTAGCCCACATCGTTTTCTGGACACCACCTAGACAGCCAGCGGTTGAATGACAGCATGCGGCTAAACATGTCATCACTGGTCAGATCGGGGAGGGGACCAGAGAAAATTATGAGTCCGACATTGTTTTGGCAAACTTACACGAGCTACTCCATGAAGGGCCTCACTGAGGTAGCGGGACATTGCAAGGCGGACATATTGGTGATGCTGCTATGGAAAAACCACCAGCCGGAAGGTATTCAGACCCAGCTCATCTGCTGGGAGAAACTCCAGGTAATGACTTCGAGCTGCACATTTGTGGTAAAAGGTGTCCAGGCTCTCTCCGTGTTAATTATTATTACTTGGTTAGGTGCTTTCAGCTTTGGTCAAATGTAGGTCGAGTACCTCCTGTAGTACATTTTCCTTCAGTGCTACAGCCAGGTGTATTTCTGCTTCTTCACCACCCTAGCCACCGTTTCGTGCTGCTGTTTGAACTTGTGAGAGGTATGGCTCCAGCATTGTCATCCCATCAAACATTGGCTGCTTGGCTGCTGTCCTGTGTACCACTGCAGCCAGCTTTGGGCTGGACACTAAGGTCAGCAGGGGTGACTCATCAGTAGGTAACGCTGCACCATGATACAATAGCTCAACATCTGTTGTATGTAGCTGATGATTATTAGCCCTCTGCTGCCACTAGGGGCTTAAGGAGATGGAGTTGATTGGACGCATTAGATCAAGTTGGAAGTCTTGCATTGGTTCAATGTTCTATTTCTTCTAGCATAAAGCTGAGAAAATAATAGATTAACTGTTCAATCACGTTTTAGTGCTGTTTCTTCCATCTTGACAAGTTACAGAGTGGAATTACATCAAATGTCACTACATCAGGCTCATAAAACATAATAATATTAATAGTTGTTTCTATTGCACATTCAGTATACCATACAATTGTCTAAAGTGAGTTTCTCGACACAACTACTGCAATCAAATAGTAACACTGAACAGACCCAATAAATTCTAACAGCAGTCTATGTCAGGAGGGTTCAGCACTGGCCAAACCCATTACCAAATAGTCAGCCAAATACAGACTAGAAAACGTTGTTTTCACAAAACAAATATACAAATTAACATCACAAAAATAGTCCCATGAGGCACCGAGAGGAAATGGTATTAGTGGCCACTCCTTAGACCGCGACAATACAGAGCATGAGCACAGGGAACCTGTCAAGGCTGCACAATATTCCTATTATTTATTTTCTATTTATTGCTTTGGGTTTTGTTTTTAGTTCTTACAGCAGCCTCCCTTCAGATGGCACACTCAGTAACCAACTATATGACCTATTCCAAGAGCCAGCTCTGTTTTCAACTTTATGGCATGTTCAAGCAGCAAACTTACTTAAAAATGCTCTTTATTTTAAGCTTGATCAACCTGCAAGAAATATATTAATTTAACTAATTAAGATAGAAAACAACTACAGTACCAACATGTTCAACCTAGAGATGTTGAAGTGCGTGATTAAAAACATTTTTTAACATTTATTCTGCAAGGTGCTGACATCGGTCTGCCCACAGATGGCGCTATTACACTGTTTATTGTCTCGGAGAGATTGCGTTTCTGAACCTTTCCAATTGTGGTCAAGTTCGAGCAACGCCTTATATCGGGCGTTTAGCATGAGAGGGTGCACCTCATTCACTTTCTGTCTGCGATTTAAAGCTATAGAGTGAAAGAAAAAATAATAGTGAAGTGTTTTTAGGTTAGATGGTGTTTTTTTGTTTTGTTTTTGTTTTTAGCAATATAATAGCCTGGTTTAAAAATGAGTGGATGCATTCCTAACTTTATCTTACAGTCAAAAAAGGATTTGAGAAATATTTTGGCAGGTGCTTCTGTTTTTCACAGCCTATAAATATTCTTACCTACATGAATATTTACATTAACTCATTATACAATTTATTGATACGCAGCATCTTTCAATATTTATACCAATACACAATCACTTGTTGTATTAACATATATGCTAAAATGTCATTAAAAATGTAACATAAATATTATATATTACAATTACTCCTACTTATGGTATAGTACAAGCATTAAAGTACCCAATAGTATGCAACCCAAATTTTCCCTTAGTACTTCACACATACGGCTTAAAAATCTTTTTAAATCCTCCATACTCTCCATATCATTTGAACCATTTTAATTTTGACCAGATCCTTAAAATTCAACATGTCTGACTTTAAAAATAATTATTTTTCGCTAGTACATTTTGAACTACCTTCCTGCTCTTTTTTTATAATGTAGTTTTGTGTGTCACACCAAATCTCCTTTACATTAGTTTAAGGAGGATAAACAGATATGTTTTTTAGCAGATATAGTTTCCCTCACAGTAATGTTCTGCTACTGTTTTGCTAAATTAAAAGTATTTAACACATGCAAGTAAAAGAAACAAAGAGGATGGGAAGATTTGTGGGTATTTTTTTAGCTTTGACACAGAGATTCTCTGAGTGGAGATCTGGTTTTACGGTAACACTCAGTGAAACATAAAATCCAAGCGATAACAAGTTGGAGGCCAGACACTAAAATAAGGAAACACCCAATCAGTGCAAATAATCTCTCACAGTGGTAGAATTTAAGAACTGGCAAAACAAATGTTTCTCCTTTACATACAACTGATAACTTATGAAAAAAAAAATCAGAACTATTTTAACAATGATAGAATAGTTTTTACCTGTGGTAATTATTTTTTTTTAAAGAAAAACAGTCACAAGAAAGGGGTGAAAAGGTCAAAAAAAGATCTCCTTTCAGAGACAGAAAACAGTGTTACATCATACACTGTTTTTTGTCAAACAGTATTTTCCACGAGTCATTGTAGGGAAACTCTCCTTCTCTCATGTGAATGTGACAAACATGTCTCACTGCTTCTGCTTGTTAACAGATAAAACCCGGATAAGATGAGCCACCATCAGGTTTTTCTGCTCCAGGCCGGATTACACAGAAAGAAGGTGTGGATCATCAGGTATGAAGACAGGCAGCCATGCAAACTCGTGTTCAGACCTGACAGGCCTTCTTTCCTTCAACAGCACAAAGGTAAGAGACGATCCAAGCATTCACTTTTACAAAAAGAAAGAACAGTGGACCTGGTTTATTACAAACCAAACCATTAAATATTTCTATCGTTGTATAACCCTCAGTCTGGTCTGTCTGTGTAAATGGACTGTTATAAAGTGGTAGAAATCTTGTCTCTTAACTTCTACGCTATCAGACACCAGTTCAACACTTTCATTCCAACTCAGCAGTTTCTTGTAACAGCCCGTCCAAGGATGAGCTTTTAGTTCTGGGCCTACCAGTTTGTCTGCTTTCTCATCACAAACAACCAACCAGCTGTGTTAAATGTGCTGCAAAAGACTGACCTGAAGTCACTGTGATGTTGCAGTTATTCAAATTAATGATCATATTTTTGGATTACAGCTGCTCTTATTTACACAACATGCAAAGTTCTGGTTTCTGTTGCTCAGGCGAGAAGCTTGACAAGATTCCTGACATGGTTTTAAAAATTATTGTTTTTTTACTTTTCCTCTATGCCTTTGATAAAATATTCTTAAGGTTTTAAATCTTCACCCAGCTGTTTGGTTTGATATTCACCTAATTTTAAAGTTTTGTTTGTTTAGCAGCCAAAAAGGCAGCTCAGGTAGTCGGTTTGTAGTTTGTCTTCTGTGGCGTTTCGCAGAAACATCTGGCTTACTCAAATAAATGACACACCCTGGAAGGTTAATCCTCAGAATACGCTGCTCTCACAGAGTATCATCAAGAATGTGAATACTCAGTTAATTTATCACTATTAATTAGTAATTTATTTAATAGCTTTTTAATTGTTGAACAAATATCATTGAGAATTTTCTGTCAAATGACAGGAATAATAAATATGCATTTCTGTGTATTCAACAATGGTTATAGAAAGTTCTGAATTAATCTGTTAGATATCTGACAATTGTTAGAGTCTTGATTTTTTTTAAAACTTGCTCAAAATCAGTCCGTCAAAAAACACTTCATACAGAGAGGGAACCACAAAGAGCTAAACAGATAAAAACCGGAGTCAATACAAACTAAAATGCTAATGAAGACAAAACAAAATAGATAATGTGCTAAATAACGCTAGGCATTTAAAAGAAAAGAAAATAAATGTGCTGAAAGGTGCAGTGAACAGAGGTAAAGGACAGGAAAAGTATTTATATTACTGATGATGATGAGACATTAGAGGTAGACAAAAAAAAAACCTCTAAAGCTTTAAGAACTTTTCTTTAGTTTCTTAAACCCTGATAAATTGCAATTAACTTCAAACTTAGATCACAGCTAATAAAAGAAGAGATATAAATTTTAGTAAATTAATTCATTTGAAGTAAGCTATTATCTCAAACAGCTGGTAATGAAGTAAATTAATCTAGATTTAAAAGCTAAATAAATAATTAGCTTAAATAAAACAATTCAAAATCAATATAAGGCCAAACTAACCGAAAGTTCATTATAAATGTGGATTTAATTTTTACCCAGAGTCAAATTTAATTAGAAATAAATTGTCCTATAAATGTAATAACTACTTGGCCAAAAAATTATAAAAATCAAAAGTCTTTTCTGCCCTGAGGACTGCAGGACGCACTTCCACGGGCGACATCATCAACGGCAAATCAACGGCACCATCGCAGATTAGTTTGGGTAACAGTTGCTTCTGTGATGAATTCAGATCTAATTAAAATGTAGGATCAGGACTGTTGATGGTAGGAAAGTCCTTAAAAGCACCTTCAAATCAACTTTAAAATGTGCAGGTAGGCAACACAGAGCCATCAGAATTAAAGCAACTTGAGCTTCACCTCTGACCTTCATCATCTTTCATGCAGCTGAATGTTGTTCTAGCTCCAGAATCAGAGGGTTCCTGTAAAAATATCTTGTTTTGTCTGATGGGGAAAATTCCTGACTCTGCCACTATAACAGCAGTGCAGCTTTTCACCTTTCACTACATGTTTAAATTCAAACAGGAAATGACATCAAAGCAGAACATGGCATCCACATTAACCAAAAGCTTCTCACTGCGTAGTGATTGGTCTATTTAGTGTGGAGTTAGACATGATTTCAATGATCCTGCCCCGTCTTCACTCCCCAGTTTGACCTGGGTCTCCTGGATGGCGTACTCCACGGGAACGCTCGCTAAAGGCTGCTTTGGGAAAGTCTACAGGCAAAGGTACAACGACACCTGGGCTGCTGTGAAGAAAGTCCCCCAACAGCTCATCGATCGGAAAAATCTGGAGAGAGAATGTGAAGTTTACAAGTAAGCACAAGGATGTTTCCTGCTGAAAAACACATCCAGCCTCTATGTTTATAGCCACAGAGTACATTATAACAAAACCATAATCCAGGCACAAATTAGGAATTTTCTTTAAGGTTTAGTTTAATATCTTTAACGTCATGGAGCAGTCTGTGTTTAAAAGCTAACAATTAAAAAAAACACAGTGGCTTCAAAATATTTTTAGAAACTGCTGCTGCTGATATCAGAAAGTTCTTCTGAGTAGTCAACATCTGTGAACATTTGACTTGCATATAGAAATGTGACTTTACTGCAAGTAACTAAATTTAATGGGTTTAGTGACACTAAACCCCAGATATTCACACTGTACCTTTTCAAAGGCAGTCATATTCTTGACTTTATTACATAACTATAAACTTGTGTCTTTTACTGAGATGTTAAATGGACACAGTAGTTCATGGTTGTAACAGAAAAACAGAAACACTAAAACATGGTTTCAGTTTTTTTACAAATAAAAACACAAAAAGTAATCTTCTCATTTAGATATAGCCATTAAATCAACACTTTATGCTGCTACTAAAGCTGTGAGTCATTTGGGGCATGTCTCCACCAGCTTTGCCAAATAGCTCAGGTTCAAAGTGGTTGGATGAGATCGTCTCTGATCATCAAATGTCAAATATTTCCACAGAATCTAAACAGGATTTGGATTTGGAGTGGGGCTGTGCACATCCCACAGCACGATGCTGCCCTCAGCATGTTCTCTAATGTTCTCTTTCAAACCTCTGGGGCCTTCACAGAACAGCTGCATTGTACTGAGATTAAATTACATACAGGTGGTCTCTGTTAGGAACTAAGGAACGTCTGGATTCAAATGGTTGTGTGAGATTTTATTTAGTGGTGTACAAATAAAGAGAGCTAAATACGCATCTAGGCTACAAATTCTAGCTTTTTATTAGTAAAACAATTAAAAACCACTTTTCCTTCCACTTCCAGATTTTGCAAAGCTTTATAAAATAACTTTACTGAAGTGAGAGTAACTAGATGATTTTCTGACCTTATATCAGAGAATATTGTCATTTCCCTTGATTTTTAATCTTCAATTTGTTCTTCTCTTCACCATTTGATCTGCAGCAAGGCAAATCATCCCAACATAGTGAAGCTTCTGGGCAACATAACTCTCAAAGATGGTAAATGGATTATTCCAATGGAGTTTATCTTTGGAGAGGATTTGGAGACAACTATCTTCCAGTCATCAAAATCTAAAATACAGGTAAGGTCATTTTAAAAAGAAAAACAAACCAAAGTATACCTAAGGTTATTAGCAGTGTCTAAAGTTTTTACCTTTTATGTGTTTAACTAGAATTTGCTTGTTGTGGATGTTTAGGGTAGATTTTGTGAATATCTTCTTCAGATAAAGTAATTATGTATGAACTGGTCTTATTTAAATTTCAGACAGATCTTTCTGTTTTTCTTGAGTCTCTTAATCACCAACAGCTTCAAATGGCATCCTTCAATCCTAATCCCATTCTTTAGCCTCAGAAGAAAAGTGCATGAGATGGGAAATAAAACCGTCTGAGAGGATTTTGCTTCTGCATTCAGCATCAGTTTCTGATTTAACAATAAAATAATCAGTTCTTAAAACAGTTTTTCTGTGCTTCAGGTTTGAAAAGGTAAATGCTGTTTCTGGTGGTTTTAGGGTTAATGTGCGTTGCTTCCCTAGCTGTGTACATGCTCTAACAGATTCACATTTTACTCTTCCAACATGCAGTCGGAGGTTGGCCTAAAGGTGAAATAGCAGCTCAGCATGATAGAAATATTGGTTTAATCTTCCTGGAGTTGGGAGGTTGTGGGTTCGACTTCAGCTTCCCCTTGTCACATGTCGATGTGCCCCTGGGCAAGGGACTTAATCCCAAACTGCTTCTCGATCTCCCTATCTGTGTATGAATGTGCGCCTTTGTGAGTATGACTGGGTGAATATGCTTCTAGTGTAAAGCATTTTGAGTGGTTGGTATGACTAGAATAGCACTAAATTTAGTCCATTCACTATTTATGTCCTCTTTTTGCAACAGTTGACTCCATCAAATAAAGCTACTATCATCACTGGTATGTGTGAAGGGTTGCTTCATCTCCACCTAAACGATATCGTCCATCAAGATCTCAAGCCTGAAAATATCATGGTGAGTGGACCCTTAGGCTAAGTGGGATAAATCTTTCACTCTCAGATGAAACTCTAGCTTTTTTTAATTCCTGTAAATGATAATACATTTTTTGTAAATGTGCATTTTAAAAATAAATTGGCTCATTTTAAAGTGAGCAGAAAAACACAAAGCAGTAATCAGAGCGACTTCCAACAAAAATAAAACGACACAGCAAGCTTGTTCTCCTCCGGTTATTATTTTCAGAGCCTTTAAAGCCTGGCAGCATAATTAAACTCTAGGTGGGCAGAAGCTTCTAGAACATAGCTGGTCTTTGGAGAAGCCCATCAAGATGAGTCAAAAACTAAAAATACTGTTGAAGTTAAAAGTGGAGCATGGGTTTAAACAGCTTGTTGCTGGAGCTTTTGTTTTATCTTTGGGGAACTTTTCTCTTTCAGCTGTATTCAGGCTTGTAGCTCACAATTGTTTATTTCCTTGATACCTAAATAAAAAAAAGTTAAAAATTATAAAAAGAAGAAATGAGCACAAGGCCACCAAGAACACTATGGGTAATTCATAAAGAGTGATGCTGTTTCGTTTGGAATGTCGAATGCTCATCTTACACCCACCCAAGACAAAAGTAATGACGGCATACTCTACAGCTCAAATGTGACTTCATAAAGTGAAGATTTATATATCTATTTATCCAGTGAAGAGAAGGAGGCAATGAGAAATGTTGGCTGAAACTTAAAAAACTGGCACTCTAACGAGCCCAACAGAGGGGTAAATGACCACTTGTAACAAAAATTGTAACTAAATTCTCTCAAATTCTGAAAGCTTTCAGGTAGATGTTATTTTTACTCCGGTTCTGACTAGCACTCTGATACCTAAAGGCATGAACCCTCCCGTGTCTTTGAAGTAGAACTAAAGCCCATGTAAAAGAATAATTCTGCCCCCAGACAAATTTCGAAAAATGCCACCAAAGCGGGCGGTGCGAAGAGACACCAAGAGGCATGAGCAAGTGTGGGTATGAGCGGAGGGGCTTAAGCGGGGGTGTGGTCAGGAGGATCAGGGAAAATGGCAGCTATGCTTAATCTGACATATAGAAACATGGAGAGTGACCAGAGCGCCGCTGGTAGTTTCGCCATGGATAGATCTTTTCAGGTAGAGAATTTTTCACACCCCTCATGATTGGAGGTTTAAAGAGGCTTTATGGAGTCTTATTAGTTGGAGCTGCTGGCTAAAGGCGCTGACTCAGTGATGCTTGAAGCCAGCGCTGCCGAGGCAGTGAAGGACAGAGAGGGTGCGTGTGTCTGAGAGAGATGGTTTTATACCCGAACACATGTGACATTTCAATTGCAGTAGCTGCCATTCAACCCAAAAAGGGCAGCACTAAGAGCAAGACAAATATTGCTGAATTTTAAATGTTTACATGAAATAAAAAAAAATAGCACAGTAACATAAAGATAACACCCTCAAGGCACAATGTATGCAGTTTATCTGCAAAAAAAAGTTGATTTGGGGTTTAGTTCCTCTTTAACTAACTGTCTCCAGAATACTCTGTGTTAGAGAGCCATGCAGTGGTAATGTGACACTCAGACTGCTTATTTTTCGCTTATTTCTTGACTCAGACACAGAGAAAAACAAAGCTGCTGATAATAAAATAAAACTTTATTGTCACAAACAACCGCTTTGGTTATCTCAAGGTCTGGCTGTTTACTCCCTGCTTGTGTGATCAGTTTTACCTGTCATATGAACTATGTCTTTGAAATGTTGCTTCCTTTTAAATTCGGGATTGCAATTGCCTCATAATCCTGGCAAGCCCTCTTTCTTTTCAAAAAAAAATTTTGCGGCACTAGTGGACTTTGTTGTCTCAGTAGGTCAACAGGAAAGGGGTGAAAGGAGAGGGAAAACATGCAGCAAATGTGCCTGGACCGGGAGTCAAACCAGGTCACAGGCTGCGTCGAGGACTGAAGCCTCTATACATGGGTCGGCGCTTTTATCCCTGAACCATCACTGCGCCCTGGCAAGCCCTCTTTCTAACATAGATGGTTTGTCATGAGTGAGGAGAAATATGCCCTCCCACTGCCTCTCTGTGTTACTGAGGAAACAGATGAACTGAAATATGCAAATACTTTCAGTATATTGTTTGCACCCAAATGCTTTGAAAAGATGGGACTATATATTTTATGCATGCAAAAGCATTTAAGTGCACAATATGCTAAAGGCACGCCTCAAGTTAGGATGCTTAGACAATTATCTGTGATAGCCAAAGGAGACCAATGCACCATGAAGGAGCTGTGTCAAGATACAAAACATGGGCAAAGCAGACATTTTGACCAATACTCAATATATTAGTTTTAAGAGTTTTGGCTGTTTTGGCTCTTCTAATATATTTATTTGCAGAATAATTTTACGATAATTTCAAAAATTCACATTTACAGCGTTAAAATCAACTTTCACGCTATTTCAGGCCAGTGCACGACTATTTAAGTAATCCTTTCTTTCATTTTTGTGCATCCATAGTTTTAAATATAAAGTAGCTGGTTTACTTCAATACTGGCAGGGCAGTTTATTTCTAAGACCAGCAAAATATTATTTGAAAATATATTTTGCTTTTTCACAAGTAATTGTTGCAAGAAATCATAAACTGTATTTTAATCCTATAAAGGTGTTTTTAATTACATTTATTCCCTGTTTTCTGTCAGGTGGAACATGGGACAAACAGAGCAGTTATCATTGACCTAGGACTGGCAAAGTTTTTCAGACACGGTCTAAGCTCTGCCATAGACATGGGGAATGAGGCGTACTCAGCTCCTGAAGTTCTTACAATGGGAAGCCAACGAAGTCAGCGTTCAGATGTGTGGGCCATGGGGAAAATCATTGCTGAGCTCTACGTCCGGATACGGCTTCACACGCCCAGTGTCGGTCCTGCTAAGATCAAGGAGACCCTGCAGGGCCAGCCCTACTGTGATACTGTGTGTAGGATGGTGGAGCCAGACCCATCTCGGAGGGTCACCATGGCTGGAGTCATAGATGAAATCCGAGTAGCTGGAAGAGCAGCAAATCCAACCAGTACACCTGTTAAAAAAGATCTCCTTAAGCCACCATCAACTGATAATGCTGCCAAAAACAGGGCTCCATTACCAATGAACAGAGGTGCAAATGAGCTAAACCGGGATCCCTATCCATTTAAAGACAGATCTCCCTCGCCATTTAATAAAGACAGATCCCCCTTACCATTTAACAAAGATGGATCTCCCTCACCATTTAAGAAAGACGGAGCTCCCTCACCACTAGGATGGGAGCGAACTCCCAGACCAGAATTTAAACAATTGCGTCCCCAGATCGGGCCCAACCCTCCCTTCACAAAGCCAATGGAGGACAAAAATAGACAGCCGGGTCTGGTCCCGCCAGGCAGGGCAGATGTCATGCCTGATCTCATGAAGATGAGGCTACAGCAAAAAGGTGCTAAGGATCTTCCCAGCAACTTGCCTAAAACAGGGAAGATGGTGGTGCGGCACATTAAGCACAATAATGGAAAAATTGAAACATGGGAGAAAACGGTGGTAACGGAGGGTGGAAAGATTATCAGATATGAGGATGTTAAAATTAATAGCTAAATAAGATATTAAAGGCTCTCCATGAGTTTAAAGACAATAGATTAAAAAACATAACTTCTAAGAGAACATGGCTGTGAACTTTTGGCATGGAGGAAAATAAATATTCCTCAGAAATAAGGATGTAATGTGTGTGGGAAAAAAATGTTTAAAAAATATCTGCAGCCTGCATATGACATCATTATGGCTGGAAATATGCATGACTAAAGAGGACGACACAGCTCTTCATTTGTTCGGGACGTTTGACAGCACAGACACTCCTACACTTCTACACTGAGCTTAATGTTGGTCAAAAGGAAAACAACTAAGACAACTAAAAAGTGCTGTCTTCTTTCCCTGAAGTATTAGTAATAAGCTTTATTTTTTTTTATGTTTCTGGGTTCTTGTGGATTATTTTTCCATTTTTTTATCTTACAGGTAATCTTCCCCATCTGCCTGTCTGACCCTTGTCTCTTTCTTGGATTTTATTTACTGCCTGTCATCTTAAACCTGTTCAGCATCTTTGACTTTTTGGAGTGTATTTTTACATTGCATTTACATTTTCATGTTTACATTATGCATTATACCCATCTGTAGATGACTCATCCTCCCTGAATGAACAAAGTTTCACTAAGACTCAAACCTGTTTTGTGACCATGTTGTGAAACCTGTCAAACCTGAGTTGTTTCAGTGAGCAATGAGCCTGTGATTGGTTTTGATGTAAAGTTAGCTCTTTCTTTGCTTATAGAGATTCCAGACTTGGTGGAAAAAAAACAAAGAATGGCAGATTGTTTTCATTATAGATTAAAATTGTATCCATTCAATCCTTGTGATGATTTTAATTTGTTCATAGGCTGCCCTCTAGTGGACCTTATGGTAAACAGTCAGGAAGACTGTTTTCAGTGCCTTGAAAAATCATTTATACTTGTTTTACAAGTATAAATTGGGCTATTTTGCAAGAAAAAGAGGAAATGTGTCAGTCTCTAGACGTGCAAAGCTGCTAGAGACATACCTCAAAAGACTTGTAGCTGTAACTGCAGTGAAAGGAGGTTCTACAAAGTGTTGAATCAGGGGACTGAACATAAATGCATACCACATTTTCACATTGCAAGCAAAAAGATAAACAAGATTTTTATTTTTTTTTACTTCACAATTGTACTCTACTTAATCAAATAAAATCCATTTAAAATGCATTAAAGTTTGAGATTCTAGTATCACAGAATGAAAAAAGTTGCTGTGAATTCTTTCTTTCTTTCTTTCTTTCTTTCTTTCTTTCTTTCTTTCTTTCTTTCTTTCTTTCTTTCTTTCTTTCTTTCTTTCTTCTGCTCCTTTATTTATTAGAGCAGTAGGTGGCCATCCATCCATCCATCCATCCATCCATCCATCCATCCATCCATCCATCCATCCATCCATCCATCCATCCATC
This sequence comes from Characodon lateralis, assembly GCA_036250325.1. Taxonomy (NCBI): domain Eukaryota; kingdom Metazoa; phylum Chordata; class Actinopteri; order Cyprinodontiformes; family Goodeidae; genus Characodon; species Characodon lateralis. The sequence continues at coordinate 12,484 of JAHUTJ010026868.1, forward strand.
CATCCATCCATCCATCATTGGGTCATTGGGACTGTCTTGTATCATTATCATTACTTGTTTTATTATTCATTCCTTTTTATGCTGCATGGTGAGTTGCAAACTAGAAAAACATTAGATTTCCTTCTTTCAAAGCAGAAGCGTGAGTGGCCATCATGTTGCATCATCTTCAAAAGCAGGGTTCAGTAAGGTTGAGCCGGTCGTTCAGTCAGCTGTGTGCAACCATTGCGGGATCATGAACAATAGGCCTGATGGGTAACAAGGGAGTGAATCATAGGGCTTTTTTGACGGGAAGTCTACACAAAGACAAACATCTTTATGGTCTGATTAATGCATTTTCTTATTTCTCCCAGGCGAACCAACACACACACACAAACTTTTCACACATACACATATTCACATGTAATTACTTACATATCAATGCTGGTGAGGACAATAGAGGGACAGAAAACAAAGCTGTTCTGTGAAGTCAGTAAATGTTTATAAAATTACTAAAATTGGTCCTGCATGCAAATATAGTGGGAGCCAAACTAAGGCTGTTAATACTTGCCTGACATTAAGAAACAATTTTGAAATATTCTGCAGGAACTTGAATTGACTAAAGTGAGAGAGTGATTGAAACAGATAAATAAGTTACGGACCTATTTGACCGTACATTTCTTAATATTAAAAACAGGCAAAGAACTTCATAACAGCTCCCTGACTGATTCTTATGTGCCTGCACTTTACACCTCAGACCTAATAATCCAGGTGATGTACTGGTCAGCAGGATTTATTGTAGTAAAACAAAGAAAAGGTACTGCCTTATTTTTTTAACAAGAAAACAAAAATCAATCTGTTAAATAAGGCAAGCATGAGAAAAACTATGCAATAAAGAGTGATGCAGCCAGCTGGGCGTCCTTAGAAAGAAACCTTTTTACCAACTGGCACTAAACAATCAACAGACATTGATTGTACTGATTTGTTTAATAAGGATCAAGTCATACTGTATGTAAATGTATCCGAAGGAGACTTAGGGTTGTGTTGTGACTATGAATCTGAAATTATTATTTAATATTAATAATTCAATATTTTATCAAATAATATTTCGGTCTGTTAAGGGTTGTCCTGTGAATACCAGCCCAGTAAGGCGATGGTATTAGGACAAAATCAAAAGGGTGAGCCAAGCTCTGACATTATTGAA
>JAHUTJ010026869.1:0-13659 GCA_036250325.1 Characodon lateralis
CTGACCACTGTGCAGGTCTTGTATATGTCATTCCCAAGACGAATTGACGCTGTATTGGCTGCAAAAGGAGGCCCTACACCATACTAATAAATTATTGTGGTCTAAAACCAGGTGTTTCAGTTTCATTGTCCAACCACTGTAGGTCTACCATATAGCTGGTTGTGGCCCCTGCTTCATGTGCATACCAAAAACTGACACCTGGTCTGGGACATCAGTGTGCACCCGACCTCACCCAAAAGGGACTTTCTCTCTGTAGCATTGGCTTACCTGGTCCTTACTGACAGATTTAATTCAAGCCTGCTAGATCTAGTCACTTTCACACCTATTCATTCTAATCCACTCCACATTGTTTATCTCACACACATACACTCACTCCCAGTCTCTCCCTCCTCCACCCTTTTTGTCTTAACCCCCATGGGGTTTTCGGTTACACACAACATGCCCAGACAGTTGCGCACAGTTCACAGGTCTTCGGTCATAGATCACAGGGATGTGCGTGATGGGGCGGGGTCTAAAACTGCAAACAGCAGGAAAAAAAAAAAAGGATGTGAAAGGCTCGCCTTGGCACAGAGAGAAGCATGTATTTTTCATTGATGTGTCCTTGGGGAAAAATATTAAAAGATTCACAGTTCATTTTTCACAGTTCACACGTAATTTATTGCTGCATATTAAACAAAGTGTTTTCTTGATGCCATCACCAAAGCTGAATGTTGTTAATGTTCAGCTGTTTCTCAATGCACAAGGTCTCAAGATTGTGAGTTTCTGTACTTCTAATGTTAGCGTGTTGTTTTGTATGTTTATTCATCTTTTTTGGGGTAACAGCTGCTGTTCACTTAATGTCCAAAGATTTCAGTGGAACAATTTATGCTATTTGAGGTCCTTCTTCAGGGTCTCCGTAAAGCTAAAGCTGCTGGAATATTACCCATTAACTGCCATGGTGGTATATTGCACCAATAAATCAAATTGTCACCGAGGTATTCACACAGCATGCAGCTATGTGTAATGTCACAAGCAGGTATCTCTGTGGAGATAAATGATAAAATTAGACAGCCATGACTGGTGTCATTTTAGCCTGTTTTTAAAGGGGAAGGAAAGATTTTGTCCTAATAATAATACTGCTTTTACTGTATGTGTTGCACCTATAGTTTGTCTGAATTATTTTCAGTGGATTTTGTTTTTTTTAGTTAACAATAAAATTTACAGCTGTGGTCAAACAAACCAGTCAGACAATTATTTACTCCCAAAAGCACTTTAAAAGAAAGTGCCCCATCTATGAAAAAAATAACATTCAGATTTCAAACAAAACTGTGATTAGTTTTAAAGGAATATCTTCTGATGTTTTTATTGGTCTTAAAAAAAACAAAGGACACATGGCTTATGCAAAAATACAAATTGGACAAACTAAAGCTGAAGATTTTAAAGTAAACCTACTCTAGTATATTTCATTTTATACATCTCCACATTCATAATTAGCATTTTCAAAGTACAGATGGTACAGATTTCATTATAAAAGTAGTTCTTCTGCTATCTGTTTCTTCAGCAGTCTGGATTCAACGTCACCCGTAGCAGTATACCTACACTGACTGGTGAGAGGAAGCATCAAAATTACATCAGCTAAACTGAACATTTTTGTTACATATTCATTAATAACGATTCCTCAGCATTATTAAGCATGCTTGCTTTAAGTATGGACTACAGTATATCCAGCAGATGCCCATAAATGCTTCAACATTAATCTGAGAGAAAATTGAAAAGGTATTTTATATATTTTTTCACAATAATAATTCAGCAAACTTCAGCAGCCTAAACTAAGTGCTGTTGTATAATCAGCTCAAACTTAACATCACAAAGGACTCTTTAGCTGCAATAATTGGTCGATTGACATTTGTTGACATTTGAAGTGTTAAAAATCCTGAAATTAGTGTTTGGGAGCTGTGAGCATTTCTGACAATAAGCTAAAGATCGATCTATAGATATCTATGGATGGATGGATCGATCTTTAGATCTCTATATGTATATGTGCTGATTTAATAGCGTCTGCTTGTTTAGTTTTTTGGTTGTTTTTTTTTACAAGCTCTCATGCCTGTACATTTTTGTACCAAAGGAGTTTTACAGAGTAGTTAATTTAAGGAGGGCACAAGGGTTAAAATGAAAACAACAGTTCGCCTGTCTGCTTCAGTTTTACCAGCTGCTGACCCTTGTGAAAGGGTTCGATGAAGGTCTGGTGGTACTTAGTAACCAACAGTTGAAGGTCATTATAAAATAACTACAACAAGGGAAACCAGAAACGTCTGGAACAAAATGGCTCCAGGAACACTGGATATTGTTGTTGATGCTGCAGTCCCATGTCATTGTTTCTCAGATAAATTAGTTGCTGTTATTTTGAAATGATCTTGGCTGGACCCACTTTGCTGATTGTTAAACAGGCATGTGATTGTGTAGCACAGTTGCTTCTGCTGCTGTGTTGACAAAATGACACTCACCCTTCTGTCTATCAAACATCTACAGGTAGACACTATAGGACAGTGGTCAACAGTCTGTGCTAATTTCTATTCTGAAATAAATTACTAGCAGTGAAAACCTACATAACAAGGCTTCAGAGCAAGGCTTCTGTTAGTTAGCTGCAGCCTAGTTGGCAATAGTTTTTACTGGCAATCTTATCTGGCAATGGTGAAAGGGCAATCCCTCTCACCATTGTTGGGTAGCATTGACATTTTTTGTATTTATCAAAAAAACCTTCTCTTTTAATGTCAACGTGTTTACTTATAAATGTTAAAGGTTTATATTTTATGACTTAACATCTCTCTGCAGATGTCTCCCACAGTAACCATCATCCTCCTAACTCGTAATTTGAAACCATATCAGTCATTGCATTTTGCTGAACACAACTATCATCTAACACATTAGTGTGTAGTTTTATGCTTTGAATTTAGCTTCAACCTGTTGTCATGACCAGTTAGATATTTTCTGCTGGTGATTTCATCTGTGAGGATATTAGACACCCATTAGAGCATCTGGTAGCTGGGAGGGGGAGGAAAAGAGGTGTTGGAAAAGATGTAAAGCCTGTCAAGTGAGGACAAATCTGAAGTGAGGTTGATTAGGAACTCCAAGTAAAGTATTAACAGACGCCCAGAATAATCACTGTACCTTATGCAGTGTCAGGTGATGTTACGTCCCAGAGGTCATTCTGTTTAAAAAGGAAGCTTGAGGTAATTTATTTGTATTATTTGGACATAAATAGTATTGAATACTATGACAGTATCTGTAGCAAACTGATCAAGAAATAAACTAGTCCTGTTTATGTGGATCAAATGTTCAAACTGTGCATTTTTTGTAATGAGGTGATGGGCAAATTTGGGTAATTTGGTTTAACCTTATTAAGTTATACCAAACTTAAAATGAAAAGCCATATGCTGTCAAGAATACAAGGAACTGGATGTGCACTTTAGTGAAACCAGTACAGGGTTCTAATATCCAGTCTTCTTGATCAAGAAAGAAGCTCACAGGTGGGTAGTGAAGCCAATAAGGAGCCATACTGTTCCAGGATAATGGCAACAATGAGTGTTCCAGACAGAAATCAAACTTGATTCTGAGGACTAATTGTTACAAGTTGTCATCCTCCTATCAGGCAATTTGTAAAAATTCCTCTTCTTTAGTTTTACAATCATGGAATCATTTTTATTTTTCTAAAACATGGGCCTACCTCAAGTTTAATTATTGTTTTATCAAACAAGCAGTCCCTAAACCATCGTCCCTCTGCCATCACAATTAATATTTGGTGTATGGAGTCATCATGCACACATTTCAGAATAAATACTTCTAATGAATATTTTCAATTATTTAAGTAAACCAAAGACAATTTTCAGTCTGAAGACCCTAGAGCTGATTGTGCCAAGAATGATGCTTCATAAAAGGAAGAGTATAATGAACAACCCTGATTACACTCTTCACCAGACAGTAATTTAACAACAGGGGTGGGGGGTCTTCAGTCAGAGGCTTCTTCATATTGCTGCAGGACAGGCCGCTACAGGAGATCATTCCGTCCCACACCTGTAACCATTTCTAATGATTCTTGGAAGAAAGATAAAATGGTGAGTCACTACACCTTATTTCCCTTTGGGATTAAGAAATTGTTTTTGAATTGAACTGAACTGAATGTGCTGGCCATTTGTTTATTGCTTCAGAAGAGTTCAGTAAAGCTTTAGATGTCAAAAGAAAATCCTGTTCATAAAACAAAACCTTTTTAGGCAGTCTTGTCATAGGAGGATTTCATGACAGTTTGTTTCTTTGCGTCAAGGACATTGATATGAGTATTCAAGTATCTAGAAACCTCTTTGTGTAACAAGCATTGTTCCCGCTGGTGCTTGCTAACAGCCCTATTATTAACTAGTACATAAATGGATTCCCAAGCAAATCCACACACAAGTGCACCCATGTGAGATATTTACGTGACCGCTGTATGTAATGGCGATTTGCCATTTTGGCGTCTTTGTCTCCAGGCGAGGGTGAGCAGCTTTCGTAAGTTGACACCTACTTCTTCATATGACATGTCATGTGGAGGAGGTCTTTTTGCTTGTTTGTGAATATCACTGTTGCTCTCTAAACGCCAGTCTGGCAGCAAGCGGTAACCAGAGTCCACAGGGAGCTGATGCCGTGTGTAAATTAAACGGGCCCTCCGCACATTCTTCTCCTTTTCTTGGGTTGCTGTGTCTGTGCATTTTTCTCCATGAGGTTTGACTAATAAAAGTGAAAGTACTGCTTTTGATTTGTTTGGAGGTTGAGCTGTGGATGAGTGGCTGAAGTGTCATACAGTTACGTGTAAAACGCCTTATCAAGCTCTGTTACTTTGCAGCAACGATCATGGAGCTTAGGAGATCCACCACCCTATCAAGATGGATGGGTTATGGCTCTGTAGTATTCTTTGAGCATCTCTGCCAAGACCACTTCAAATAATCTCCTCTGACATTAATATTTTCACTTGGCGGCAGTTTGGGAGCAAGGTGGGGGGGCAATGTAAGCAAGATTTTTTTTGGCTGGCCTTGTTTTATGTTGGCGGTGGTGAAAGACACCAAAGCCATTACTCATTGTACTGGCATGCCCAGAATGTATTCTTAGCTCCTGTCTTCCTATTAGTCTCTACAGAAAGGTTGGAGGGTCAAAAAATAAAGAGGTAACCAGTCTGCAGGGCTGTCTGCACTGCTGCTGTTTACCAGGGGAGGGGGCGATATTTTAGACTGCCGAGAGCTTGCATATTTACCCCGCTGAGCCTGACTGACCTTGCCATTTGGTGGTGTGAAGAAGCTTAAACCACTAACAGTGGTGAGAAGAGGCAAAGGGAGAAACTGTCTGGTTACCACTTAATAAGCAAGTAGCTTTTGAAGATAAGACTCCAGAAATCAAGATTGTTTAAACAAGAGGTTTAAGGAGAAAAGCAGGGGTAAGGGGAGCGGAGCGGCTGTTGGTGGTGAAAGGCAGCCAGCCTGAGCTGACTTTCACCCAGAGGAGGAGTTGCAGTTGCCGGCCAGGGCAGGTCCCGGTGCTGGCAGGGCTGGCCCTACTGCTTCTCCACCTCCATTCCTTTCTCCCCTCTTACTCCTCCTCCATTTAACTATCAACCAAACTGCTGAGCAGTGATGGATTTGCGAGTATGGTCCTAAGCAACAAAGGAATGCTTAGAAAATCTTGACAGTTAAACTTTTGTGCCTCTAGTAAGAGAAACTAGTGGTTTACTGCTGCAAAGACTCTCATCTGTTGTCTTCTCATCTGTTTTGTTGCACCCACTGGTTGAGTGCACTGAAAGACAAAGGGGGTTCTATTTTTGTAAATATTTCTTCAAGATTTTTGATTTTTGTAAACCGGAACAGTGGCAACGTTTTCAGTAGCCCGGTGCAAGGACCAGCTCCACTCACCCAAGATGAGCCGCTGGCTGAAATGCACCTCCATGCACTTTGTATGTATTCTTTTTTTTTTTTTTTGTTTTTTGTTACTTTTTAAGCAATTTACAGAAATAAAACCCTTTTACAGGTAAATCATATGGGCTTGTGATTTTCTGGACATTGTTTTGTAAAGTCTGACAAAGTAGTAATCAAATACAGGAATTGTTGCTCAGGTATTTAGATCAGTGGTTATTGGTTAACATGATTTGTGAAGCTACATTTTATCTGTTTACACTTAGAAGTTGAGTTTTTTGTATTGGGCTTTGGTGTTTTTTTTCTCAGAGGAGGACTCTTTTCCCATGTTTTGTAGCTGTCACTCCTGTGGTGATGGGTTTTAGTGTTGATTTAGTGGGACTGCTGCACAACACCTTCTTCACACGTATCTGCACGTTCTTGTGTTCCAAAACCGTTGTTGTTTAAAATCATCAAAATGGCTTGGCCATTGTGGTTTTTTTTTTTTTTACCTTAAAGAATTGGAAACCCAAAACCCATTTCTGTTGAACCATGAAGCCAGGAGGGATTTCTGCCATATATGGCAGCAGATATTCTTACATGTTGAATCAAGTCTCTGCGGCAAGCACACGTTATGTTCTGCATGTCTGATGGGTTTTCTTGTTGCTGATGTCAGAACACAGACTGGAACAAGTACGATGATCGGTTGATGAAGGCAGTGGAACGTGGCGAGGCGGACAAAGTTGCTGCTGTTCTCAGCAAGAAGGGCATCATTCCCACCAAGCTTGACGTGGAGGGACGCTCTGCGTGAGTAAACAAAGACACACATAAACACCAGCAAGCTGATATGAGAAGTAAAACAGATGTACCTTGTGTTTTTACAGTTTACCAACTTGAACATGTGAAAAATGTGCTAAGCACTTTAAATGTTGCAAACAAACCCCTTTTAAATTAGCTGCATATTTGAAATGACTCACCATCCAGAACCCCAGACAACACAATGCTCTCTGCACCACATGACATTCCACGACCTGACCCTCAAATAAAGGATCTTGCGTGGAAATTCCTTCATGATTAGCTAACAATTTTAGCTCTTACCTCTTTTTAAGTGCAAAGTTTAAATAATAAAGGTTTCGTCCCGCTGCCCTGCAGAGGACAGATGTTCCAGTGTATATTTCTATGTCTTTTTTCATATTTAGAAATGTCCCTGTTTCTGTCCAGTATACTTGAGGTCAATTTGGGAGTTGGCCTAGAAAATGCTTGTGGACACTGAAAGCTTGACCACACTGAGCAGAGGGTTGTTTATGTAGTTCCAGCAGGAAATGACTCCCTTCCAAGACAGATCGGATCCACTATGTTGTTCCCAACAATAATTAATCTATTTAGGCTCAGCTGCAGAAAATTATAAGGATCAGCTGACATCTTGAGGAACCATGTTAGAGCTGTTTAGTGGGAACCAGAGTAGGGCTTTTTTTTTAAAACCCAAAATACCTGGATTATTAGTCCAACATCTGGATTTACTGCCTAAATGAGAGCTAACCCTGAATGATAAAATGGGATGAATTAGGAGGTGTGGGAGAGGAAATCTGCAGTATGTCAAAGGCGTAGTTAGACCAGTAAACTCTTGAGTGCCAGACCCATAGTACTGTGTTGAATTTACATGTGGGATTAATAGACACATCAGTGTGTGCTGTGTGTATGCATCTTGATAAACAGCAGTCTACACACACCCCAATAAATGCCTGCTGTTATAATACGTTGCTAAAATTTGTCCGAAGTAAATCCAATCCTAATAACTGTGGCTGCCAGTTTTGCAGTAATAGCAACCAGACTAGAACCGGTTTTACCCAAACAGAGTTATGCTCGACTGATCTGAACTAGTCAAATATAAAATCTACTTACAGAAACTTTAGTATGTTGGAAAAGTGGTCAAGCTTTTACCAAGTCTGTCCAAAAGCCCCCAAAAATGAGCTGTAATCACAGTTCTGGTCTGTATATAGTTTCAGCAGGGCCACACACAGACCACATATGTCTGTGGCATCCCAGCCTTCACAAAAGGCGACACTGGAATGTTGAACGGTGATTCCCTGTAATCATGAACCTCTGTGGAGAAACTAATTACAAACCGTTAGCCCCTGTACATGATCTACTGTGCCCTGGATTAGCCTCACTGTGTTCAGCTAATGAATTCAGCTCAACCTCCAGCTGAGTAAACAGTTTACATCTGTCTTCTGGCATCAGCTGCGTCCCAGTGAGGCAGGCCCACCCATGACCTTTACTTATTCTGTGCCATTGTGCCAAGTACGGTGTGGATGATTGCAGGCTGTTGGGGGCAGGTGCTTGCTATGGCTCCTTAAGTAGAAAGTAACAATTTTCAACAGAATCTTTGTTTTTAATTTAGAAAATAATCTGACTTCACTTTACGTTCTCTAAACATATAGTAATATCATTCATTTGTTGAATTTTTTCTAATCAATAAATCCTTCTTATCATTAATTATGTAATTTTAAAAGGTATTTTCTCAGCTAAGCTAATCGTATCATATGTTGTTGTTATCTTAAATCTGATTGAGCCTTAAAAAAAATACAAAGACCAAAAATCGGTATGACACTGCAGATTTATGATCTCATGTTTATACATTTTTGGCCTACATGTGCTAAAAGGGGGATTTGCAATACAGTTACAGAAAAAAATATTTAGCTTAACAAACTGGCTATCAGAAACAAGGATCATTTTTACTTCTAAAAACTGCTGGTGGACCATGCAGTATAGATGTTACAGTACAGTTTCAAAGCATCAGAAAACCGTTTAAACAAATACATTTTTGAACTATTGCAGTTGCTAATTTAACCAAAGTGACTTTAGAAACACGTCCATCATATGTTTCAGCTACTTGCATACACTCTATGGATCACTCTTCTCTTCTCTTTAAAAATAGCAGGCAGATCCTGTGGAGGGTAAAGATGAAATGACATCTCCGCTCCCTGAAAGGCAACTTTCTAAGCATGTTAATAATCTCATAGGGAGGGGAATTGTGCCATCAGCTAGTTGCTTTGTTTCAAACCTGAGGAAAATTGTTTTGGAGTGACGTCCTGTGAAGGTCTGATTGGACAGCAGTGGAATTGAGATTAAGATTCTGCTGAAAGTGTTTTTACTCTGGACGTCCTCTGAATGACTTTCTGCTCTTTTGTGGATCTCAAGTGTTCCTGAATTTAACATCAGATACTTCCTTAATAATAACATTTTTAGCAATTTTCCAGATATCAATCTGATTCTTTGTCTTTAATATCTCAATAGCTCACAGATGCACACACGTTCCTCGGACCAATCAGAATTTAACATAATTACAAAAAATGCACCTCCTCAGTTTAGGCTTCCTTTTAAATGTCTTTAAATGTGGTCAGAGTGATTTATTGAGTTGCTATATGGAGCATGCGGTGGCTCCTGAACTTGTCACTTGTGTCCACCAAACATGATTTGCTCTGGTCTGCTTCCTGTCTGCTTTTTGCCTCTCCGGGGTCATGACCCTTCTCTACTCCATGGAGGACCTGGATCTCCTCGCCATCAACACGGCTTTTAATATCCATGGCAGTGTTGAGGTGACAGCCTAGCTGTCTCCTTGGCAGATACTTGGGGCCTGGTTTATAAACGGGTTCATGTGGCTCTAAGGGTGACAGGCTGTGATTAGTCTACATACAGCAGCTTTGCAGCCCTTCATGGCTACTATCAGCGGAGCGACTGTGGGTTAAATCAATGGATTTCAGCTGGAATGTTTCAGGTTAGGATTGATTATTGAAGACCTGTTGTGAATCTGACAAAATATTTTCAAGGCAAACTTTCTCTAAGTAAAATAGTTTAAAAATGCTGAGGTTTTAGACCTCTGTGACTCAGAAGAATGATGACATATTAAGAATATTTTTAGCCCACGTCCAGTATCAATATTGTATTCACCTGAAAGTGATTATTCCAAATATAGTAATGTCTTTTCTATTTCAATTTAAAAGTGCTGAAATAAAATAGAAACATGAATTACTGTATCTTCCTACTGGTTGTCATGAAGGTTCTTGTCATGTACCTCAAGAATGCTGCTCTTGCTGTCAGTATGGAGCCAGGTCTCCATTTTCAGTTTGTGCTAATGTTTCACCCGCCCCCTTCCTTCCACCAGGTCACTTTATCACTTGCCTCTCCTAAATCTCTGCCGTCTCCTCGCTCCCATATCTCATATTTGTTTTTTCTGTCATATCTTATGTAATTTATTTAAACTCCCAGGTTTCATTTGGCAGCCACTCGGGGACAGCTGGAGTGTCTCAAGCTCATGCTGGGACACAATGTTGACATCACTGCAAAAGATGCCTGTGGTGAGCACAAAATATGACCCATAAAGAGTAACATAATATTCAGTTAATGTGTTGTTGCAGTAAAGCCATTTTGAAGCTAACACAGAGCATTAGTATTTGTACTTGGGTTGAATAATGAGAATTATAAGTTGTTGGTCATTCCTATTAAGAGAGACAGATGAATGAATGAAATTGCCTGACTTTATGTCTATTTTTTTTTTTTAAGTTTCATCGCTAATAAAATGAAAAAAAAAAAAAAGCTATTAAACCATTAAGCTGTTAAAACAGACAGGTTATCAACTTAATAGTGTAATTTGAGGGATATTATTGAAGCTGTTTAACCTGAGAATTATAAATACATGTTCTGGGAATAAATAAAATAAAACATATTTTATGTCTTCTTGTGATCTTACAGCTAACTAATTTAAGCGTTCAGCAAACTTTGTCTAAATGGTACATTTACTGTAAACCATAATGTAGTCCAGGTTAGGGTTGTTGAAGTACTCCGTATTTTTATGTAACCAATACAAAACAAGGGCTTTGCTTAGAAAATACTAATTTGCATCAGAATCAATACAAACTGAGCTATTTTCACGTTTCCAAGTTGGTGCATAACCTCTCACAGCAGCGCTGCAGAGACACCAACACTCACCCCTCCACTTCCTGCAGCGGCTCATCTGAACCAATAGCAATGGACACAGGGAAATGTCCAAATGTAGAGGTGTCACTATCGTTCTGAAATGAAGGAGCGGCAAAATGACCAGCGCACCCCCCTCCATAAAGGAATTGGCAGCTAATGTGACTGATAATGAAGTGAGGAAAAGTCGACAGATGTTGGACTCGGACGGAAGCCAATTTTAGCAGAAACTAGTCAGAACTAGTAGCATCACACCTTGCTGACTCTAGTTGATTACCAAAGAAAATATAATGCCAATTAACCAGAAACACAAAAATTGAACAACACTGCTGTTGAATACATTCACAAGGACCAGAACCTTGATTACACTGCAAAAAAACAAGTTTTTCCAATTAACACTTACTTAGTGTAAGCTTTCTTCTGTTTTGCTACACGGTAAAGCAAGTCTTAATGTTTCTTAATAGGTGCTGAATTGCCTTCTGGTAATTGTTTTTGCCCTGATTAAGGTAGTGAAAATATTGTCATACCGTTATTAGTTACACTTTTCTGATCTTAGTTAAAAAAAAACACAATGCCTGCCATAAACGTATTGAATATTGGATTGATTGAGTAAAAATTGTTTCAACTGCCTCCGTTAGGAAAAAACGCTCTTCACCTGGCTTCAAAATACGGATATTCTCTGTGTGTGCAGAAACTCCTGCAGGTAAAATGCATTTCATTATACTTGACGCTTAATCACCTATGAGAGCAAAATAATGCTGTTTATTATGCATTTGTTTCTTTTTTATCAGTGTTCACAGATTGTGTGTCTGCATGCTGCCGTATTTTTGTTCCAGTCGCCCGTCAGTCAGAGCAGTTGTCCCTTCAGCCCCCTTAAATAATTATTGCCAAACACCTCTGGCCGGTGAGACCTCTCCATATCAGTCAACACTGGGCCCTGTTGAGTCACCGCGTAAATCCCCTGTGGGGATTTACGTGTTTACAATGAGAAGGATTTCACTCCGACATTGTACTCTCAGATTGTTGGAGACCTTTCCCCAGCCTCCATGTAGTACATGGCAATGATCTAATGGAGGTTGTGGCCGTTGGCGGGGGATTGTCAGCAGTGTTGACAAGCTCACCCTCCTACACACCCCCATCCATTCTTAGTGCCGTCATCACACCTCCCCGTAGCGGCTTGATGCCAACACCGTCTGCATCCTCTATCTCGCTCAGTCAGCCTGAACCCTCCAGATATAGGATATCCCCCTCCATGCTCTACTGTCAGGCCCCATTGCAACACCCACCCCCCCGCTGGGTTATTTGAGCATGTAGATAATTTTTGCCACTTGTTGCTAGAGAGAGCTGGGTTTTTATCATGGGGAGGGCAAGCAGGGCGGGCTGGCAAGCTTACCCAGCAACATCAAGCCCCTGTTAGCATAGAGTTCTCAAGGTTTTCATCACGGCCCCTCATCGGTACAGTAGTACAGCCACTGGTGTCCGACCAGCTGAGTGAGAGTGAAGAGATCTGACGAGCATTTCAGCACAGCACCATTGTGTATGATGTGAGCTGCCTGCTGCTGCTGCTCAGATTGCATGGCCAGCCAACCCCCCGGGGAGAAGTTACTTTTATGATGAAATTCTGTGTTTATTCACAGTGTGAACATTTTACCAAACCATTCCTTAAATGCATCATTTAAATTTGTACATCGAAGAGACTGTTATGTATTTGCATATGGGCAAAAGTGATTATCAAAAGTTTACCTGAAACTTTAGTTGTACCAAACACTTCTGTCACAGACATCTACCCTTACCATATATGAGGGTGTTAAATGTTAAAGAAATAAACTATATTTAGGATTTTTCATGATCTATAGATGGGGGGCATTTCAAAAACAAGATTTTTAATTAGACTATCAAATCGATGTACTGTCCTAAGTTAGGATTACATTATTAGAAATAACACATACATGGTGTAGTTAATTTGGGAGAAATTGGTTAAAAAGTTTTTCTATCTAAGGAAACCCAGCAGATTGCATCGAATCAGAGATTTGTAGCAGTCACTCCTCCTGGATGAACATGTAGAGACAGCGGACAGTCACTGGTGTTGACTTTGCAGCAATCCCTCATACTGAGCATGCATGTAGCGACAGCAGAGAGGAAAAACTCCCTTTTAACAGCAAGAAACCTCCAACAGAACCAGGCTCAGTGACTGGGGGTTTGAGAGAACAGAGCAGAGACACAAAAAGAACACAGAAGCACTGATCCAGGAGTCCCTTCTATGAGAAGGAAAAGTAAATGTTAATGGATGTAGCTCCTTTAGTCGTTTCACCTAGGAAGAAAAAACAGATAAACTTTGAGCCAGTTTTAAAGTTTATAGTATGAGAGAGAGCACATAGAGTTAGGCACAGTAGAAGCTCAGTCAGTAGCTATGTCTAGGAGAGAGAAAGGGTTAAACACTGAAAGACAGGGCCAGGCCATGTGGGTCATCGGTAGAAGGTGAGCATTAAGTTGTTGCCAGCAGAAACTTGGACGATGCTCCCCTCCAAGAAGGTGTCACAGGTAGACAGTCAGGCCAGGTGTAGCTTCTAGGAAGAGAAAAGAGAGAACAAGGTTAAAAGCTGAAATAACAGCAAATAATGCAAAATTGGAGAGTAGTGTGAGAATGTAGCGAAGAGGGTGAAAGTGGTAATTATGTCCTCCAGCAGTCTAAGCCTATAGCAGCATAACTACAGAGATAGCTCAGGATAACCTAAGCCACTCTAACTATAAGCTTTATCAAAAAGGAAAGTTTTAAGCCTAGCCTTAAAAGTAGACA